>QNTS01001070.1:65786-91839 GCA_003317085.1 Hucho hucho | reverse complement strand
AAAGGAGGGCGGAGAATAGCCTTGTATGCATCACGGAAGTTGGAATAACAGTGGTCCAGGATTTTACCAGCCCGGGTGGCACATTGGATATGCTGGTAAAATTTCGGGAGCCTTGTTCTTAAATTAGCCTTATTAAAATCCCCAGCCACAATAAATGCAGCCTCAGGATATGTGGTTTCCAGTTTACATAGAGTCCGATGAATTTCTTTCAGTGCCGTCGATGTGTCAGCTTGAGGGGGGATGTACACGGCTGTGATTATAATCGAGGAGAATTCTCTTGGTAGATAATGCGGTCTGCATTTGATTGTAATGAATTCTATGTCAGGTGAACAAAAGGACTTGAGTTCCTGTATGTTGTTATGATCACACCACGTCTCGTTAATCATAAGACACACACCCCCACCCTTCTTCTTACCAGATAGATGTTTGTTTCTGTCGGCGCGATGCGTGGAGAAACCAGGTGGCTGTACCGACTCAGATAACGTGTCCTGAGTGAGCCATGTTTCCGTGAAGCAAAGAACGTTGCAGTCTCGGATGTCTCTCTGAAAGGCAACCCTTGATCGGATTTCGTCTACTTTGTTGTCAAGAGACTGTACATTGGCGATTAAAATACTCGGGAGAGGTGCACGATGCGCCCGTCGACGTAGCTTGACCAAAAGACCGGCGCGTTTCCCTCTTCTCCGGCGCCGCCGTTGTTTTGATTCGCCGGGTGCGATCCAGTCTATTGTCCTGGTTGGAGTAAGAAACAGAGAATCCTCTTCGGGAAAGTCGTATTCCTGGTCGTAATGTTGGTAAGTTGACGTTGCTCTTATATCCAATAGTTCCTCCCGGTTGTATGTAATAAAACTTAATATTTCCCGGGGTAACAATGTCAAAAGTAATACATAAAAAAACAAAATACTGCATGATTTCCTGAGAACGTGAAGCGAGGCTGCCATCTCTGTCGGCGCTCCTGGGTCCTGCGCGTCAGACAGAAATTGCCTTCTCACTTCACTGATATAAACTTCCTGCATTCGTCTAGTTTTCAAGATAAACGCATGAAGCCTTGTCTAAAAACGTTTGACATCTAGTGGAAGCCATAGGTACTGCAACCTGGGAGCTGGAATTCAGCAGATCCCATAGAAACACATTGGGAAATGAGAGAGCTCACAAAATGACATTTTCTTGGATGGATTTTGCTCGGGTTTTCGCCTGCCATATCAGTTCTGTTATACTCACAGACATTATTTTAACAGTTTTAGAAACTTCAGAGTGTTTTCTATCCAATACTAATTATGTGCATATCCTAGTTTCTGGGCCTGAGTACCAGGCATTTTACTTTTTAGCATTCCAGACTCTCCAAAACTCTGAACACTGATGCCGCTCCCTAACAGATTTTAAACAACAGTAGCAACTGCTTTGGTATCTGGCTCATCGACCGTGAGGATTGGTCGTTTACAATATATGACCACTAATAAGAAGGGAGGGGTTAGTTGGGGCAGGAGGGATTTTTTTCACAGATCCGCACCATATCAGAGCATCTACAGCTGTGTACCCCAGATAAAAGGGGTGGGGGATGGGGACTGTACAGTGAGTGGATACGTTTGTACTATGCGTATGAGAGCCTTGCGGGAATTGAAACCACGACCGTACCAACTGATAGTATGTAGAGGAGGTAGATATGTTACTGTTATAACTGTAATAACCATACTGCTTATTTTTTGGTATAATAGTTATAATAGTAAAGAGGCATGTTTTTAGTCTATACTGTTGCCTGGCTGATGAATGCACCAGACACAGACCGACTGTGTTTGTTTGAGGTATGAGAGATGGACTGCTGTTCTATGTTGTTGTGGAGGAACAGGGATGGAATGCTCTGGGCTGGCTGGTTGCAGAGTTCCAGAGTTCTGTAAGAAGGATGTTTACTATGAGGTGTTCTGAGACCGGTGCTCAATTTGTCTTTCTCAAGGTCCCTCCCCATGGACCTTCTTCTCCAATGTATTTTGAAAAAGAGGCAAGGAGATGGGATGGGGGAGACGAGAAAAGAATGGGCGAGTTGTTTTGAATGGCCTGGTGCCCCAGGTGGGTGGAGATTTCACTTAAGAAACAATGGAATGGTCTAAAATGTGCAAACTCCGCCCACCTGGGACACCAGACCATGTTAAATAAAGGTGAAAAAAATAACATATGTACAACGAACTCGGTTAACAGTAGTGGGAGTGTCGAAAAACAAGGAGGACCAAGGCACTCGTCATATGATTAAAAGTGGGAGTGTGTATTAGAAATCTGTGTCTGTATTCTGTCAACCCTCCCATTGACCTACTTAAAGGAACAGTGACCTAGTTGTGTAGGATAAGTGTGTATAGGAAAGTTTGACTTGGTGTTATGGGTTTGTTTAAGTGTGTGTGTATAGTGGTTATCATGACATGATTTTATAAACTCCTTTCACATTAGTTTGTTTATTTAATTGCACCTGTTTCACCCTCATATTTAAGCGTATACAACATTGAGAGATTGAAAATGTATATTCTATGACATTGTTGCGCAGTGATATTGAAATAGTGGTGTGGACTACAACATGTAGGCCTAGAAGACCATGTATATGGCTCACCAATACTGTTTATAAGAAGACATTAAAAGAAGCTTTATACTTCCTTAAAACAAATGATAAAGATTTAGTGCCTATACCTGAATGATGTTAAGTCTTACCATAATATTCATTCTGTACTTTTTTTCTACAGATTGCGACGTTCTTCAGCAACAACCTGGATTTCTTCACGTCTTCGACAGGCTACAGTCCAAGAGGGGGGGCCGGGGCACTCAACCCCTTGCAGGCAGAGAGCATGCTGGGTAACAAGAAGAAGGCCTCTGACTACATGTATGCCATCAGAAAGGTCAGTAGCTTTCCCTCGCTTCGCTGGTCATGTCACCTTCACAGACCTGGGTTAAAATACTATTTAAACATCATTCAGCTGTGTTCACTTAACCTTGCCTAGAAAAATTGAACCAATAAAATAGTCTTAAGTGTAAATCCTGCCCCATCTGGCACGCCAATCCAGGCTGCCTAAAGCAAACAGTGGAACATCCCCTTAACAACGATGTTGTGGTTCAGTGTAACAGTGTGTATTTGACTCCTGTCCTGTCTGTTGTGTATCCAGCCCAGACCAGAGTCCGTTCCATACAGAGAGGCCCTGTTGAACCGACGTGTTCTAACTAGCTCTACAGAGAGCAGAGAGGGACTCACACAACAGGTATTGTTTGTATTTCCACGCTCCTCTCTTCTTTCTACCCTCCAGTCTGTCAGGACACAGGCTCTGACTCTTTATAATGCTCAAGGTAACCCATTTGGTTACTGACTAGTAAGTGTGTTACAGAAGTATAGTCCTCTTACTAACTCGCTCCTCTCCTTTCCACCTCTCCTCACTGTGTCCTCTCCTCTCACTGTGTCTTCTCCTCTCACTGTGTCTTCTCCTCTCACTGTGTCCTCTCCTCTCACTGTGTCCTCTCCTCTCACTGTGTCCTCTCCTCTCCTCTCACTGTGTCCTCTCCTCACTGTGTCCTCTCCTCACTGTGTCTTCTCCTCACTGTGTCTTCTCCTCACTGTGTCTTCTCCTCACTGTGTCTTCTCCTCACTGTGTCCTCTCCTCTCACTGTGTCTTCTCCTCTCACTGTGTCTTCTCCTCTCACGGTGTCCTCTCCTCTCACGGTGTCCTCTCCTCTCACGGTGTCCTCTCCTCTCACGGTGTCCTCTCCTCCACATCTCCATTTCCCTCTGTGTTCTCTCCTATATCACCCCAGGTGGTGGCGAGCCAGGAGAAGATTGCTCGTCTGGAGCAGGAGAAGGAGCACTGGTTGCTGGAGGCCCAGCTGGGCAGGGTGAGGCTGGAGAAGGAGAGCCAACGCATCCAGGACCTGGAGACACAACTCTCCTCTGCCCTGGGAGGAGGAGGAGGCAGCCCTGCCCACTCCCTGGGCCAGGCCCCGGGCAGCCCAGCCCTCACCAGCCTGGAGGACGGAGAGGTGGAGGAGAGAGGAGCAGGGAAGGAGGCTGTGCTAAGCAACAGTCTGGTAGATGCATCTTCACTTTCTTGTTTTTTCTTCACGGTTGCAAGAATCCTCAAAGGGATTTCAGAAAAACTGGTCACTTTTGGAAACTTTACAGAATTTTGCGACCTTATTTTTCTTCAACAGTGATTGAATTGGTCTTCATCCTCATGCTTAACAATACTACTTTGCAGTTGTGTGAGACTGGCATGATGTGAGATTAAATCTAGGGCCATCATTCCTCCCTTTGCAACCCTCCCCTTTCCCACGAAAGGAGTCAGACACATCCTCGTGGGAGCAGCCGTAACATGCGTTTGAGTGTTTTGGCTTCAGTGAAGGCGGTTGTGTTATCAGTGTCTGGTTAAGTTCCAATTATCTCTCCTTTGGCACAAAGTGTGCACTTGTTCATTTCCCTTCACTGATTTGAAAGTAAATGATGGGTATAAGGAATATGGTGGAAACTCCCTCTAGCCCATGCCTCCACAAATGCAATGCTTTTTTATTATACATTTTTTAATTTAACCTTTATTTAACTAGGCAAGCCAGTTAAGATCAAATTCTTATTTACAATGACTGCCTAACCCAGACGACGCTGGGCCAGTTGTGTGCCGCACTATGGGACTCCCAATCATGGCCGGTTGTGATACAGCCTGGAATCGAACCAGGGTCTGTAGTGAATGCCCCTAGCACTGAGATGCAGTGCCATAGACCGCTGCGCCACTCTGGAGCCCTAGAAGTGAACGAGAGTACACTTCAGGAGAAAATGAATATTATTGGGAGGCGCCAGCTTCCTTGTTTCATAATGCCTGTATTTTAATAGCGTACTCAAGGTCCAGGATACAGCCACTTAATCTGGTCCCAGATCTATTTGTGTTGTTCTATGGTAGTTGTCAAGACCGCACAAACAGATCTGGGACCAGGCTAGCACCATGCTAGTCACTAACTGGACACGGTTGTCATTAACAACCAGCTAAACTCATTCACAAACTCATTCTATACATTTAATTCCTTGCAGGTTCAGCTTCAGATACCATTAGGGGCCTGTGGTGTTTGATTGGATTTCGGCTGATTGCATTAGCCGGGGCCCAGATCTGTTTTCGCTGTATAGCCAAAAATGACCATTGCAGTTGGCAAGATGACACAAACAAATCTGGGACCAGGCTTGGTTACATTTTTATAGCTTTCTCAATTCTCATAGGGAGTGAGTATCTTACTGTTTCATCTCTCATCAGGTTGGCATGTTAACTACAACTCCTACCAACGAGGAAGTAAGTTTGTCTTGTTCTTCTTGACCCAACTATTCCTAGTGTAATTACAACACAGGTATAAGAGCAATTTCATGTAAAATTGTTGTCCTCTCTTTGTGCGTACAGGTGGGAGACGAGGAGTCCAGAGAACAGCTGATTAAGACCCACTACATGGCCAGAGTAGGAGAGCTCACCACACAGCTACAGGTCTCTGACAGCAAGGCGGTTAACTTCCACGCTGAGGTGAGATATATCTACTGGATCTACTTCCCATTCATAAACAGAACTATTATTTCCTATTGAATGTAAAAGGATGTGTAGCTATTATTTTGTTGGTGGATACTGGGTAGAGAGATGGGGAACAAAGTCACATGTGCGCTCAATTTAGACGCTGCTATACAGAAGACTAACTTACTAGTTGTACAGTCACTCAACCATTTCCCCTCACGTCTTCCGTCCTCTAATACATACAGTGCATTCGGAAAGTATTCAGACCCCTTGACTTTTTTGTTATGCTTATTCTAAAATATGTTTTTCCCCTCATAAATCTACACACAATACCTTATAATGACAAAGCAATGACAGGGTTTTAGAAATATAGAATAATAAAAAACTGAAATCACATTTACATAAGTATTCAGACCCTTTACTCAGAACTTTGTTGAAGCACCTTTGGCAGCGATTACAGCCTTGCGTCTTCTTGGGTATGATGCTACAAGCTTGGCACACCTGTATTTGGAGAGTTTCTCCCATTCTTCTCTGCAGATCCTCTCAAGCTCTGTCAGGTTGGATGGGGAGCATTGCTGCACAGATATTTTCAGGTCTCTCCAGAGATGTTCGATCGGTTTGAAGTCCGGGCTCTGGCTGTGCCACTCAAGGACATTCAGAGACTTGTCCCGAAGCCACTCCTGCATTGTCTTGTCTGTGTGCTTTGGGTCGTTGTCCTGTTGGAAGGTGAACCTTCGCCCCAGTCTTAGGTCCTGAGCGCTCTGGAGCAGGTTTTCATCAATGATCTCTGTACTTTGCTCCGTTCATCTTTGCCTCGATCCTGACTAGTCTCCCAGTCCCTGCCGCTGAAAAACAATCCCACAGCATGATGCTGACACCACCATGCTTCACCGTAGGTATGGTGCCAGGTTTCCTCCAGACGTGACGCTTGGCATTCAGGCCAAAGAGTTCAATCTTGGTTTTATCAGACCAGAGAATCTTCTTTCTCATGGTCTGAGAGTCTCTAGGTGCCTTTTGGCAAACTCCAAGCGGGCTGTCATGTGCCTTTTACTGAGGAGTGGCTTCTGTCTGGCCACTCTACTATAAAGGCCTGATTGGTGGAGTGCTGCAGAGATGGTTGTCCTTCTGGAAGGTTCTCCCATCTCCACAGAGGAACTCTATAGCTCTGTCAGAGTGACCATCGGGTTCTTGGTCACCTCCCTGACCAAGGCCCTTCTCCCCCGATTGCTCAGTTTGGCCAGGTGGCCAGCTCTAGGAAGAGTCTTGGTGGTTCCAAACTTCTTCCATTTTAGAATGATGGATGCCACTGTGTTATTGGGGACCTTCAATGCTGCAGAAATGTTTCGGTACCCTTCCCCAGATATGTGCCTCAATACAATCCTGTCTCTGAGCTCTATGGACAATTCCTTCGACCTCATGGCTTGGTTTTTGTTCTGACGTGCACTGTCAACTGTGGGACCATATATAGACAGGGGTGTGCCTTTCCAAATCATGTCCAATCAATTGAATTTACCACAGGTGGACTCCAATCAAGTTGTAGAAACATCTCAAGGATGATCAATGGAAACAGGATGCACCTGAGCTCAATTTTCAGTCTCATAGCAAAGGGTCTGAATACTTATGTAAATGTAATTCTGTTTTTTATTTATAATACATTTGCAAACATTTCTAAAAACCTGGTTTTGCTTTGTCATTATGGGGTATAGTGTGTAGATTGCTGAGGATAAAAAAATGGGGTCAAGGGGTCTGAATACTTTCAGAATGCGCTGTACATGTATATGTTCCTGCTGCTATTTTGGTAACCTACTTCAGTCCTATACGTCTTGTTCCAAGGGAAATGGAAACGGCAACAGTTGACTATACTGTAGTCCTACCTTGTTTCCCTAAGGAGACAATTTTCCCTTTGTCTTTTCTCTTCCTCTTTCGGTTCTCTCGATCCGCTCTTTCTATTCCATCCTGTATTTCCAGCTGGACGGACACAGGTGTGCTCACAGGGAAATCATTCAACTTTTACTCTGGTGTTCACTGTTCCAGAACTACACTAGGATATATATATATTTTCGTTGTCTAATCTAGATAGCCATGTGGCGTTAGTATGTAGTATTGACTTACTGCCACATGTCAACCCTCAGTGCTATGCATCACGGCAGTATAATTCCTCCTGACAGATGGGGAACTGGAAGTAGGGACTTAGAATCTCCCTCACAAAGTCACACTTTACTGTAGCAGAGTCTAAGTTCAAACCCAGACATCATGTAGGCCTATATTTACATAGTTTTAGTGAAGAGCATCCCATTTTGTGACTTCCCATTAGTTGAAGTGATCATCTGTGGATATGTTATATTTTGTAGGTTTGTTTATTCTCTGTATCTCCTGTGTTGTAACTGCCCACCCTCAGTGTCGAGCCCTGGCCAAGCGTCTGGCTATCGCAGAGAAGTCACGGGAGACTCTGACGGAGGAGGTCAAACTGGCCAATCAGAACATCGCACGTCTCCAGGTAAACAACATCTGTTGTCTAACTGCCAGACTGAAAGAAACCAGCATATCCCAGATCCATTCTCACACAGTATACAATCAGCTTTATAATTTATTACGTTGATATTTGTTGTTTATTATGTACATTTGTTTATGTATTTGTTCTGACCTTTTTTTGCTTTTTAAAGTAGGTTTTAGGAAGTAGGATTCCCATGTATTTAGTAAACATGGAAAATTAACTTGAACCTTGAAAAAAAAAAGTCATGTTCAACTTCATATTCATTTCCAGCACCACCTCAACATCATGTGAAAATTGTGCGTTTCTATGTTTTGTAGTAAAAAAGAGAGGACGATAAGTGTTTCCAATGACATCGGTGTGCATCGTCTGATTTTAACCAATGATGAGTAGGCATTGCCTACTAATTGGTTGTCATTTTCCTCAATATTTTACTACAAAACATAGACGTGTCATTTTCACATGTTGATGTTTGGGTGGTGCTGGAGATTATGAATATAAAGTTGGACATTATTTTAATATTTTTTTTTTAAAGTCCTTTAAATATACATATTGGCTCTACCTAGCCACAACATGTTCCTTGTCTTACAGGATGAGCTGGCCACGACCAAGAGGAGTTACAAGGAACAGCTCAGTATGATGAGCGACCACCTGTGCAGCATGAACGAGACTCTCAGCAAACAGAGAGAGGAGATCGACACACTCAAACTGGGCAGCAAAGTATAGAGTCCCCTCACACCTCCCTCACTTCCTACATACTGTATGTCGACTGCTACTATATTGATGAGGTCTCTCTTGCAAAACAGATTTTTTCTCATTGAGACTAACCTTAACTTATCAAGGTTCAATAAAAACATTCACTCACTGGCCCACACAGAAAGAGAAGCAGTACTAGGTCATGTTATGCTGATATGTTGTGTAGACATAACCCAGTAACAAACTTACTATCCATTCTGAGGGNGGGGGGGCACAGCAGGGTCTGATAGGGGAGGGGGGCACAGCAGGGTCTGATAGGAAAAACACCTGCTGGAGTCGGAGGCTGACATCTGAGAAATTCATTACTGTTTGGCTGGGCTGCTGAAGTCGGAAGAGGCCTTCTGTTAAAACCCACTTCTCTTAAAACACTTCTGAGATGAGAAGGTGTGTGTGTGTATAACTTCTGAGGGTATGGATTAGCTATTGTGTGTGCATGTCAGCACTTGGCAGCCTATTCAACCTGAATACAATCCAAGTGTAAAGAAATAAACCGACGACATGATTAGCTGTGAGTGAAACTCTAGAATGGAACTAACCGTGTTTCAAAGTCAAGACACATTCATGTGGTTTCTTTCATGAGTGGTCACATACTAACACCACGATCTTATTCAAAAAATCACATACCGATCTCCAGATTACAGTACCAAAACAGAAGTGTTGATACTAGGACTAGTGCTCCTGCTTTTGCGTTACCGCTTTAATGTTCTTCAAAAGTGTAATATGAGTCTTGGTTTACCATGCGTTATATGTAACTTAACCCCTCCTGCCTTTTCCAGGGAAACTCTAAACTCCTGAAGAAGAGTCGGTAGGAAAGTCAAGTCTGTTGGGAAACTTGCTTCATTTTGGATCGGCAGAGCACCCTGGACTGAGCCGTACTATGGGACAACCCACCCACTACAGTCCTGTCAGATCCCTACCAGCCCAAGATGGAGGACCCTGTTAACTTCTCTGTTGGGGGGTGTCTCTGATACCACTCTCCTTAACCAAAATAAGCAGTTTATCTAATGTGTATTTCTGATTGACACAGATAATGACTTGTGTAAAGTGCTTCCTAACGTGTGACGGAGGGCAGACTGACAACTGCTTGACCCTTTGACCTTTGGTTTGAGGGAAGTAGAGGAAAAATTAAGAAGAAAAGAAATCCCACCACCTAGTGAGGTCATGGATGCTCACTAAAGTCCTGGAATGAAGACCACCAGGCCCCCATGGTTACTGTGTCTTCTCTCTCTCCTATCTCTGTGTGCTAAGCGTAGGAATGACAGAAATATGCATTACTCAAATTGCTATTAAGTGGGCAGAGGAGATCATACGAACGAGTGAGAATGTGTTTGCGTGCCTGACTGACTGTGTGGGTTTTCATTATGTAAGAGAATGTCTGTCTAATACTGTGACGCTTGACTTTCGTGCCAGGCTTTGAGTGGGACAGAAAATAATTTAATCTTTCCATGTTTTATTAGATGGTTTTTAGTTTCAGTGAGAGAATATTTGTGCAAATGTTGTGATTTGTGAGGGACTATGATGGTTATGTTTACCACAGTCTTCTGTTTGAAGAAGGGCTGCCCCAGATTAAATCAAGAATGAGTGACCAATTAATTAGACACTAGCCCAGGCTTCGCTCTTAACTGAAAGCCTGAAAGACACACACACGTTCCCTTAACTAGATATCCCATCTATCCTCTAGAATGGATGGAAGAATCCATACACTCAAGTAGCATTGATGACCTTACTAGCCAGAGGGTGGAGATGGATAGACACGGGTTATGTCCCAATGGCAGACTAATTCCATATTTAGTGCACTGGCTTTGGTAAAAAAGTAGTGCACTATATAGGGAATAGGGTGCCATTTTGGAAGTAGTCCAAAGGTGTATTTCGTGAGGTGAAACGTTCAGAATATGACAGTGCAGATAGAAATGCAGTGACATAGAATAGATAGAACTAATTGGGGAATCAAGACCGATCTGAACTAAACGTTCTGTAATGTTGCGCCGTTCTGAACTAGGCCCAAGGTAGAGTTCATAAAATGGTGACCGTTTGTCTGTGATGTTTCTGTAGTGTGGATGTGCACTGAGGAGAACTATGTGTCCCAAATGGCACCCTATTCCCAAATAGTGCGTTACTTTTGACCAGAGCCCTTTGGACCCTGGTCAAAAGTAGTGCACTATATAGGGAATAATGTGGTGCCATTTGGGACATAGTGTGTGTAGCACCACAGTCTCCAAACCCATGTATTATGTATTGATGAAAATGGGTTGTGAATATAATACACCTTTTGAATCATTCAATGTGCATTTATTCTATTGTGTACTTTTTAAAAGTAATATACTAGAAAACAAAGGCATTCATTCTACGGTTTCAAATGTCTAATTTCCATGATGACCCAATGAAATGACTGATTGATGATCAATGAAAAAGACAAGAAACCTCAAGGTAATCAATCACTCACCTGCATTTATTTTTTGATTATTGGGTTTGAGATATTTGGAAGTATGTCTATTGAAAGGCAATACACACGCAGAAAGGTCCACTCTCTTGGAACTCTAGTGAGACTATCACTGTTTGTGTACAGCACTTTACAATTGTATTATCGGCATGTTGGCAAGCTAGTCAACCCCTTGTCTGGAAATGTGTAACGACTCTAAAAAACTGTTTACAATTAACAGCAGGGTCGTGTTCATTGGGGTACACAGTAGCAAAACTACGGAAAATGAAAGTCCAGATAGTAAAATGGTTTCACCCAGTTTTGGAACATTTTCTTCCATTTTGTACCTACTTAACACACTTCTGGACTCTTCTTGCTTGTGTGTTCTAGTGAGATTATATATATATATATATATATTAGTGGCAAATAAAACAATCTTATCCTGTGGACGGTTTAGACTGAAAATTGGTTTTGATGAGTTTGGATGCTTCTGACAGGGTTTGACTGGCTCTTACGTGTTCAGTTCAGCCACCAGGTTTACCAATAACGAGATCTCTATTATACCTGCCAGTGGATCTTTTATATGATGAGAATTCAAGAGGTTTGCCAACATTCCCTATACTACTGAAACTTGTAAAACATTGTAATCTGACTGACTAATAGATTGCACATATGAAATAAATAATAAAACGCTCAATATTCTTTGTTTTGTGTTAGTACTACTAGTTCTTAGTGATGACGTACCACAGAGTTGAAAACTTCAGAATTCTTCAGGATATAATGTTGACAAGCTACTGTAGATTTATGAAGTTAACTTCCAATGTTATATGGCAAACAAACTTGTTAACTATATGTGTTAATTATGTCCAAAATGTTACCAATCTCAAAGAACTCAGGCAACACTAGCAGCTAGAACCAAACACTCTTTCACTCATACACAAGCAAATTTCAAAAGCCACTCGCACATCTGAGCTATCTTTGTTGCAGTTGCATGGTAACAGTTGAATATGATGAGAAAAAAGAAGAAACCTGCGCACTGCTCTTAAAAGTATCACTGCACTTTAATAAGCTTTATGTATCGGCCTCAAGGCCTTCGTCAGAGCTTTTTCAACCACTCATACCCATTTACTCACCCATAATAATAGTTTGCAGTTCCAGGCCCTTACAGACTTCTGTTGCCAGCTGCTCTGTTATTTCTTCAGCAAAGAACAGGATAAACCCTGATCACATTCCATGTTGTCAGTCTGCCCTTGGCCCACTGTGACTGGGTGTTCTCATCCAAATACTCCTCTCACTCTGTCCCCCATCTCTTACTGAATGTTCTCATCCAACTACTACCTCTCTTTTCTCTCTGTGACTGAATGTTCTCATCCAACTGAATGTATTCAAAGGGGGATACCTAGTCAGTTGTCCAACTGAATGTATTCAACTGAAATGTATTGAACTTCCACATTTAACCCAACCCCTCTGAATCAGAGAGGTGCGGGGCTGCCTTAATTGACATCCATGTCTTCAGCACCCAGGGAACAGTGGGTTAACTGCCATGCTCAGGGGCAGAACGACATATTTTTTCCTTGTCATCTCAGGGGATTAGATCCAGCAACCTTTCGGTTACTGGCCCAACACTAACCACTAGGCTACCTGCCACCCTTCTCTCTCTCTCTGTGACTGAATGTTCTCATCCAACTACTACCTCTTCTCTCTCTGTGACTGAATGTTCTCATCCAACTACTACCTCTCTTCTCTCTCTGTGACTGAATGTTCTCATCCAACTACTACCTCTTCTCTCTCTGTGACTGAATGTTCTCATCCAACTACTACCTCTCTTCTCTCTCTGTGACTGAATGTTCTCATCCAACTTCTACCTCTCTTCTCTCTCTGTGACTGAATGTTCTCATCCAACTTCTACCTCTCTTCTCTCTCTGTGACTGAATGTTCTCATCCAACTTCTACCTCTCTTCTCTCTCTGTGACTGAATGTTCTCATCCAACTACTACCTCTCTTCTCTCTCTGTGACTGAATGTTCTCATCCAACTACTACCTCTCTTCTCTCTCTGTGACTGAATGTTCTCATCCAACTACTACCTCTCCTCTCTCTCTGTGACTAAATGTTCTCATCCAAGTACTACCTCTCTCTGTTGACATTGTGTTCGATTTTGGGTCTGTTCCCAAGGGTCTAAATTACCTTGTATTGTGTTAGGCTGAGGGTTGGCCATAACCCCATAGCCATCCTCCTCCTCCCCTCTATGAAAAGTGCTATGTTATCCCGTTTATCCACCCTCCTCCACTCAGCTTTTATGGGACAGAACAGAAAGGAAAGGGGGATACCTAGTCAGTTGTACAACTGAATGTCTTCCGCATTTAACCCAACCCCTCTGAATCAGAGAGGTGCGGGGGACTGCCTTAATCGACATCCACGTCTTTGGCACCCGGTGAACAGAGGAAAACCACTTCAGTTTGTGTTGATATTGGTTTAATTTAGTGTGTGTGTGTGCGCAAGAGCCCTTTTGCATGTGTGTTTGTGTATGTGTGTGTGTGTGAGAGAGAGAGAGAGAGAGTGTGATTCTTGTTTGGACCAGCTCCAGATGACAGCACTTCAATGACAGTTATCTTCAACCGTTTAATTATCTTCCATCCTACCGCTGACCCCTCCCTTGGTGAGTAATCTCTACAGTCATCCACGCCTTATTGTCTCACCCTAGCATCAGACCTCTCTGTCACTGTGTGAACCACTACCCTTTTTATCATGGAGTCATATGAACATGTCTGCCAGAATTCAGCTCAAACTCTCCATCTGCTCAAATCTCTTTCCTTCTCTTTCTCTCTCACTTCAGATTTTCCTCTTTGGTCATACTTTATAGTATCTCCAGTCTCCATAGCTTGTAACTAGGCATAGCCTACAGTGATGTGAACAAGTTGACAGGGCTAGGGCCGGGGAAGAGGTTCATTGACAGACAACCTTGTCCTAATCCGTGTGTGAGTGAGTTGACTGGGGTGGAACTAGATTCTTTGACAGACAACACTGTCCTTGTCCTAATCCAATTTCTAAATGTCTCACCTGGAACGTAAAAAAAGAGTCAGAATGTCTAGAATGTGCTTTACTACTTATTCATTACCGTTTTACTTAGTTGGCGGAAATCAACAAAAAATATGATATTCATAAAGCTTCCAACTATGCTATCCAGCTGACTGCAGTGGCGACAATGTAACGCGTTGAGGTGATATCATTTGCTACTCGCAATGTAATGTTGAAGTAGGCTAATGCCTCTTTGCGCTCGCAACATTGCAGCCTGATGTTTTATTGTTTGTGTTATTGTAGCAAAACCATACGCTTTGTCTACTTCACCGGCCACTCATAACATTGGCAAAAACAAACTCACTGTCACACCAAAAGCATCGTCATCATTCGGTCAGATGAGATGTGGGAGGAGAATATGGGCATCCTCCGTTCATTCCTTCACTCGCTCCACTTCATTTCTCTAGCAGGGACGTCCCGTTAACGGGAGGGCTGAAAGGGGATAGCAAATCGTCTGCATTCTCTCGCTCTCCCTCTGCCATTTTGAGAGAAACCTGTCGGCCTCGCATATTGGGATTTATGCTGTTTTAACGGAAAATAAGAATCATGACCTGATTGTTGTTATTTCGTGATTTGTGTAGAACGTGAGTATGTTTTTGTTTCGTTGCAAGTTTCCACGAGAGAGTCAATTGACAACTTCCATCTCTTTGCTCCGTCAAAACAACCTACTGTAGAAGAAGCAAGCAAGGCTACAACAATAGCTAACTTCTGTTTTGGGGACAATTTGTTACCACACACTGTGCAAAGTGGTTTATTCTATAAAAAAAAATATTATATTCTTAGTGGCAAATCTTGACCATCATGACCATTGACCTTTCTTGAAGGAGTGGAATTTGCGTTTATAACGGTAGCATATAATTAACTATTTTAAAACTGTCATATTCTTTGCTGACAAGCTACAACGAAAGTCATAGGTCGAATGACAATACAACAAATGCACTGGTAGGATAGCCTCATTCCCCTTTCATGACATTGCATTGCAAAACAAGATCGTTCCTGTCCTGATGTTGAGACCAGAGTTCCTCCGGCGGTAATGAGTCATGGACGATCACAGCACTGTTGAATTGTTACCGAGACCAATGCACAGTCTGCGTTGTAGCAAAACATGGAAAAACAACGATTGTCGCTATGCACCGTTCACAGAAGGATGCCGTAAGACCAAAACGTAGCATTTTTTTGTCTCATTATATGTCAATCTTCAAACCACTTGATCAGCTGTCACTCAAATAGACATTATTATACACTGGACATATAGACTTGGCTTATGTCACTCAAAAGCAATACATCAGCTATAGCATAGACACTTTTAAACAGGATGGTGTCCACACATAGTGCCTGCTAAACATTTATTGGTTGATAAACATAATAGAAGTTGTAACCTACAAATGTAGGATCTGAATTTGATCACCCTGTTGCAGGATAACTTTCCTTAAATGCAGGAAACTTTTATTAACTTGTAACATATTATTTGAGGTTTTAAAAGGCTTCTGAAGTTTGTAATTTCCAATATGAAATGTTCCCTTCTGAAAAAATGCATCAACCCCTACAAAAATGACCATTAATTATAATCCACATAATATTTCACATTTCCTGTTGCTGCTGGATTATTTTCCTGCTGTAGAAAACTGGCTCAAATTAAGATCCTTTGCTCCCGAGTGGCACAGCGGTCTAAGGCACTGCATCTCAGTGCAAGAGGCGTCACTACAGTCCCTGGTTTGAATCCAGGATGTGTCACATCCGACCGTGATTGTGAGTCCCATAGGGTGGCGCACAATTGGCCCAGCATCGTCCGGGTTTGGCCTGGGGAGGCCATCATTGTAAATAATAATTTGTTCTTAACTGACTTGCCTGGTTAAATAAAGGTTACATTTACATTTTTTTTATATATCTAAAAATATATGGGGCATTGAAAAGTCAGCCTTGTGTAGACTTTGCCACGAGGAAACAGAATCAATAGAAAATATTTTCTGGTACTGTTCATCGGTGGCTCGCTTTTGGTGTCAGGTCCAGGAAGGGTTATGTCATAATATCAGGGTTCAGATGGACTTGGAAACTGTATTGTTAAGGGATCTGAAAAATCATTATCAGTCAATGGGAAAAATCATTATACTCTTGGGTAAAGTATTTAGTTTTAGGGCAATATCGGTAGACATTTTACAAATAGGCAGGTTCAGGACCCTTGTAAGACATCATAGTAAAATGGAGGGATGTATTGCAAAAGGAAATTGCAAAATGGCATTACACTGGGAAAGATGGGCTAATGTGTGGACATCGGAAGGTTGGGGTTATGATCAGAATGATGGTGGATTGGCCGCTATAGGTGAAAATCAAGCACTTGAAGAGGAAATTAGGAATAGGTATAATTCTTTAACTACATGTACCCTAGATGTAAGGGGAAATAGCTGTAAATAGAAGTATTCTTGTCCATTAGTTTACTTCTGGATCAGAAAACCAGTCAGCATCTGGTGACCACCACTTGCCTCATGCAGTGCGACACATGTCCTTTGCATAGAGTTGATCAGGCTGTTGATTGTGGCCAGTGGAATGTTGTCCCACTCTTGCTGGATATTGTCGGGAACTTGAACACGCTGTCGTACACGTCAATCCAGAGCATCCCAAACCTGCTTAATAGGTGATATGTCTGGTGAGTATGCAGGATACTGAAGAACTGGGACATTTTCAACTTCCAGGAATTGTTTACAGATCCTTGTGACATGGGTCCGTGCATTATCATGCTGAAACATGAGGTGATGGCAGTGGATGAATGGGCCTCAGGATCTCATCACAGTATCTCTGTGCATTCAAATTGTCATCGATAAAATGCAATTGTGCGTGTTTTCCGTAGCTTATGCCTGCCCATACCATAACCCCAATGCCACCATGGGGCAATCTGTCATAACGTTGACAGATTGCATGTGGTTACATGTGGTCTGTGGTTGTGAGGCCGGTTGGACATACTGCAAAATTCTCTAAAATGACGTTGGAGGCAGCTTATGGTAGAGAAATGAACATTAAATTCTCTGGCAACAGCTCTGGTGGACATTCCTGCAGTCAGCATGCCAATTGTATGATCCCTCAAAACTTGAGAAATCTGTGGCATTGTGTTGTGTGCACATTTTAGAGTGGCCTTTTATTTCCCCCAGCACAAGGTGCACCTATGTAATGAAAATGCTGTTTAATCAGCTTCTTGATATGCCACAGTTGTCGTGTAGATGGATTATCTTGGCAAAGGAGAAATGCTCACTAAAAGGGATGTAAAAAATGTGTGTAGAAAAGTTGTGAGAAATAAGCTTTTTGTGCATATGGAACATTTCTCAGAGTTTTTATTTCAGCTTATGAAACATGGGACCAACACATGTTGCGTTTGTATTTTTGTTCAGTATATCGGCAATATTAAAGCTGATCTGTTCAGGAGTTTGAGTGGTTACATTTCTCCAGCGCCATCCCTCAGCTATATCCCCTTTGTTATCATTCGACCTGCAGATTGGCTCTTTTATCAAGTCATTGATTTGTTCTAATCAAGCCATGCTGATCTAAGTTGCCTGTGGGACGTCTAGAGGACACGGTGTCAGCACAGGGTCAACACTGATGGCTATAAAGGCATTATCAAGATCTAAAGATCATAGTGTGTTTATCTTACGTTTACATCAACACTCTGTTTACATTTGGTCATAATCAAGATGGGAGAGAGAGATCATAAGAATACCCACAACTTCACACACACAACACCGTTTTTGCAAAGGTACTGTAGGGACTCTTTAAAGGGGCAATCTGGGATACGACCACTTGTTTTGATAAACAGCTGAGTGATGGGGCTGGAGAAATGTTACCACTCTCAAATAATTCATAGACAAAGCTATGGATGCAAGTAGGAATAGCTATGGATCAAGTAAGAAAATAAATCGGTCTGTGACTCACTCAACTCACTTCTGCAGGAAGCTTCTGACATATTTTTAAAGACTAGACAACCAGACGGTTCTTTATTTCTAAATGCGTCTTTTTTGTAACTCACTCATCAAGTCATTGTCTTGTGATTGTTTGGAAAGAGTCTCTGCCAGAAAATACATAACCTAGAGTTAAAAAGTTCCATAGCTATCTTGTAGGTGCTTTGGACTTGGCATCTCCCTTTATCTTGATTCATGGGGACAAGGGCTGTCTTTCTCCCACTTCAAGTCATTATAAAAGGATGATTTATATCATGTGATACACACATTACTGAAGAGCGAGCTATTATATCATACAATCATTATGAACATATACTTCCTGTTTAGTTATTAGACCACTGAGCGTGCTTGCACTTACAACATTTACATTTTTGTCATTTAGCAGACACTTTTATCCAGAGTGAACAATCAGGGTTAAGTGCCTTGCTCAAGGGCACATCGACAGGTTTTTCACCTAGTCGGTTCGGAGATTCAACCAGTGAACTTTCGGTTACTGGCCCAATGCTCTTAACCGCTAGGCTACCTGCCGCCAAAAGAGTTTCATATAGTAAGGAATGGTTTCCGGACACAGATTACATTTTGTGTCTGGGAAACCATGCCTAAAAAGCAAGCTCAATGGAGAAGTTCCATTTAAAATGCTTTTTAGTCCAAGATTATGCTTAATTGGTGTCCCTAACCCTAAAAGTTTGGGCTTCAAATCGTAAATCAGCTGACATGAGCAACCAAACCTGAGTGACATGTACAGTGAGGGAAAAAAGTATTTGATCCCCTGCTGATTTTGTACGTTTGCCCACTGACAAAGAAATGATCAGTCTATAATTTTAATGGTAGGTTAATTTGAACAGTGAGAGACAGAATAACAACAAAAAAATCCAGAAAAACGCATGTGAAAATTTTTATAAATTGATTTGCATTTTAATGAGGGAAATAAGTATATGCTCCCAGGTGTCTTTTATACAAGTAACGAGCTGAGATTAGGAGCACACTCTTAAAGGGAGTGCTCCTAATCTCAGCTTGTTACCTGTATAAAAGACACCTGTCCACAGAAGCAATCAATCAATCAGATTCCAAACTCTCCACCATGGCCAAGACCAAAGAGCTCTCCAAGGATGTCAGGGACAAGATTGTAGACCTACACAAGGCTGGAATGGGCTACAAGACCATCGCCAAGCAGCTTGGTGAGAAGGTGACAACAGTTGGTGCGATTATTCGCAAATGGAAGAAACACAAAAGAACTGTCAATCTCCCTCGGCCTGGGGCTCCATGCAAGATCTCACCTCGTGGAGTTGCAATGANAGGATCTTGTCAATGATCTCAAGGCAGCTGGGACCATAGTCACCAAGAAAACAATTGGTAACACACTACGCCGTGAAGGACTGAAATCCTGCAGCGCCCGCAAGGTCCCCCTGCTCAAGAAAGCACATATACATGCCCGTCTGAAGTTTGCCAATGAACATCTGAATGATTCAGAGGACAACTGGGTGAAAGTGTTGTGGTCAGATGAGACCAAAATGGAGCTCTTTGGCATCAACTCAACTCGCTGTGTTTGGAGGAGGAGGAATGCTGCCTATGACCTCAAGAACAACATCCCCACCGTCAAACATGGAGGTGGAAACATTATGCTTTGGGGGTGTTTTTCTGCTAAGGGACAGGACAACTTCACCGCATCAAAGGGACGATGGACGGGGCCATGTACCGTAAAATCTTGAGTGAGAACCTCCTTCCCTCAGCCAGGGCATTGAAAATGGGTCGTGGATGGGTATTCCAGCATGACAATGACCCAAAACACACGGCCAAGGCAACAAAGGAGTGGCTCAAGAAGAAGCAAATTAAGGTCCTGGAGTGGCCTTGCAGAGTTGCAAAGAAAAAGCCATATCTCAGACTGGCCAATAAAAAGAAAAGATTAAGATGGGCAAAAGAACACAGACACTGGACAGAAGAACTCTGCCTAGAAGGCCAGCATCCCGGTGTCGCCTCTTCACTGTTGACGTTGAGACTGGTGTTTTGTGGGTACTATTTAATGAAGCTGCCAGTTGAGGACTTGTGAGGCGTCTGTTTCTCAAACTAGATAATCTAATGTACTTGTCCTCTTGCTCAGTTGTGCACCGGAGCCTCCCACTCCTCTTTCTATTCTGGTTAGAGCCAGTTTGCGCTGTTCTGTGAAGGGAGTAGTACACAGTGTTGTATGAGATCTTCAGTTTCTTGCCAATTACTCGCATGGAATAGCCATTTCTCAGAACAAGAATAGACTGACTAGTTTCAGAAGAAAGTTCTTTGTTTCTGACCATTTTGAGCCTGAAATCGAACCCACAAATGCTGATGCTCCAGATACTCAACTAGTCTAAAGAAGTCCAGTTTTATTCGTTTTCAGCTGTGCTACCATATTTGCAAATGGGTTTTCTAATGAATAACTAACACAACGTGCCATTGGAACACAGGAGTGATGGTTGATGATAATGGGCCTCTGTACCCCTATGTAGATATTCCATTAAAAAATCAGCTGTTTCCAGCTACAATAGTAATTTACAACATTAACAATGCCTACACTGTATTTCTGATCAATTTGATGTTATTTTAATGGAAAAAAAATAGCTTTTCTATAAAAAAACCAAGACATTTCTAAGTGACCCCAAGCTCTTGAACAGTAGTGTACAGTACAGTGTAATCAATGTAATTTATAGTGTATGTGAACCCATTGACAGAGACTGCCATTGAGTTTATGTTTTCTGTGTGCGTGTGTGTATGTTTGTGCAGAAGCAGTAGAGTAGGCTGGTATTTCCTGTGTGCATGCTGCTCTGTCCCTTAGGAATGATTAGAATGTCTGTTATTTTCTGCCTTTCTAGATTTAGTAACCTTTCATTCCCCCTGCTACTAGCCTGGTCAGAACTCCTGCTAGTGTGACAATACATCTAGGACCAGGCTATTTCTCTGCTCGAACTCTTTGGAACAGGCTGATGGAGGTGGCAGTACTGTTTGGAAGTGAACTGCAGGAGTTCGCCATTATTGGACTGGAGCAAGTTTCAGTTAGCCACTCAATACAAGGTTCTTCCTCCCTAAAATCCACATTCTGTCATTTTAACAGGCCTGAATCAATGGGATTAATTTAAATGACCATTAAACAGCATGAACAATTGCAGAATGTGGCTTTAAGGCTGAAGCACTGCTGGATCCATTGCTCACTTATCCTGTCGTCTACAAGGTTATTGAAGCACTGCTAGATCAAACCACAGTTCAGTCCATAAGAAGGAGGGAGAGGATGAGGGTGAATCCTAACAAACATGCCTGCCATATCAAACTTCCTTGGTCCTCATTTTAATCACCCATCTCTCATGCAAGCCACGACCGACGTACCTAGTTTGTTAGCTAAGCTAGACACTTGTAGCTAGACAGCAACTTCTCCAGAATGTGTTGATGTTATTTCACAGGATTTGTTTTTGGGCGGACGCTGTAGAAATCAGTAAGAAATTACATTCCTGTAGCCAAATATCTTTTTTTTTTTTTTAAGCATTAAATGACCTGGTATGATGGTGCATTGATCAGTTATTCAGTTTAAAGGAGTTGTTTTTGTCTTTTTGCCCAAAGTCGACCTTTAAAGTAACTGTCCAGTGTTTCCAGATTTCTATGAAATATGACAAATAATTAACTACAATATGAGTAAAATAGTTTTCTTTACAAAAAATTGTAATTAAGTATGTTCAAAAGCAGCTTTTCTGTGTAGGAATGGTGTGGGCGTACCCCAACAACAGAATGGTGTGGGCGTATAGCGCGGTCATAAACAATATTCATGTCAGTAGACTGCTGATTGGCCTTCTCATCCTGCTCAGGAGGATGACATCATCCTCTGAGGAGATAGTTAGCATTTTTGAAACATGTTTGAGGTGGGGCTTTTGAAGTGTTTTTTTTCCCCTCCAATTTATGCTTTGGCCACAAACACAAGTATAAGATGAGTCAACAACATTATTTGGGTATGAGTTAAGAAAATATTAACTTTTAAAAGTGAGATTTTCACTGGACAGTTACTACAACATTGTCTCAGTCTCATGGCAAAATGTGTATAGTAGAAGGAAATTAACTATAAAACTACAAAATGATGTCTAATCCTCATGACAAAATGTGGTGAATAGCATGAGATCAGCTATAAAACAGCAAAAAAATTTCTCTGCCCCATGGCAAAATGTGTAGAATTGCAGAAAATGTGCTTTAATACTGCAAAATGTTATCTTTGCCCCATGGCAAAACATGTTGAAATGCAGGAAGTTAGCTGTTTTCTTTCCACTTATACTGTGTTTTCAAAATAACCCTCCATATACCCCTTATTATGCCTCTATAGGGGTATTGCATGTTAACATTAGAAGCCTCCTCCCTAAGTTTGTTTTATTCACTGCCTTAGCAAACTATGCCAACCCAGAAGTCCTAGCCGTGTCTGAATCCTGGCTTAGGAAGACCACCAAAAACCCTGAAAATTCCATCCCTAACTATAACATTTTCCAACAAGATAGAACTGTCAGGAACAGGGTTGCGGAGTTGCTATCTACTGCAGAGATAAGCTGCAGAGTTCTGTCTTACTATCCAGGTCTGTGGCCAAACAATTTGAGCTTCTACTTTTAAAAATCCACCTTTCCAGAAACAAGTCTCTCACCGTTGCCGCTTGCTATAGACCACCCTCTGCCCCCAGCTATGCCCTGGACACCATATGTGAATTGATTGCCCCCCATCTATCTTCAGAGCTCGTGCTGTATGGTGACCTAAACTGGGACATGCTTAACACCCCGCCATCCTACAATCTAAGCTTGATGCCCTCAATCTCACACAAATTATCAATGAACCTACCAGGTACAACCCCAAATCCGTAAACACGGGCACCCTCATAGATATCATCCTAACCAACCTGCCCTCCAAATACACCTCTGCTGTCTTCAACCAGGATCTCAGCGATCACTGCCTCATTGCCTGCATCCGTAATGGGTCTGCGGTCAAACGACCACCCCTCATCACTGTCAAACACTCCCTAAAACACTTCAGCGAGCAGGCCTTTCTAATCGACTTGGCCCGGGTATCCTGGAAGGATATTGATAACATTCCGTCAGTAGAGGATGCCTGGTTATTCTTTAAAAGTGTTTTCCTCACCATCTTAAATAAGCATGCCCCATTCAAAAAATGTAGAACCAGGAACAGATATTGCCCTTGGTTCACTCCAGACCTGACTGTCCTTGACCAGCACAAAAACATCCTGTGGCGTTCTGCATTAGCATCGATAGCGCCCGTGATATTCAACTTTTCAGGGAAGTTAGGAACCAATATACACAGGCAGTTAGGAAAACAAAGGCTAGCTTTTTCAAGCAGAAATGTGCATCCTGTAGCACAAACTCCAAAAAGTTCTGCGACACTGTAAAGTCCATGGAGAATAAGAGCACCTCCTCCCAGCTGCCCACTGAACTGAGGCTAGGAAACACTGTCACCACCGATAAATCCGCGATAATTGAGAACTTCAATAAGCATTTTTCTACGGCTGGCCATGCTTTCCACCTGGCTACCCCTACCCCGGTCAACAGCCCTGCACCCCCACAGCAACTTGGCAGGCAGACTCAACAGCCTTGGTTTCTCAAATGACTGCCTCGCCTGGTTCACTAACTACTTCTCAGATAGAGTTCAGTGTGTCTGGAAGTCTCTATGGGGGTGCCACAGGGTTCAATCCTCGGGCCGACTCTTTTCTCTGTATACATCAATGATGTCGCTCTTGCTGCTGGTGATTCTCTGATCTACCTCTACGCAGACAACACCATTTTGTATTCTTCTGGCCCTTCTTTGGACAATGTGTTAACTAACCTCCAGACGAGCTTCAATGCCATACAACTCTCTTTCGGTGGCTTCCAACTGCTCTTAAATGCAAGTAAAACCAAATGCATGCTCTTCAACCGATCGCTGCCCTCACCTGCCCGCCCGTCCAGCATCACTACTCTGAACGGTTCTGACATAGATTATGTGGACAACTACAAATACCTAGGTGTCTGGTTAGACTGTAAACTCTCCTTACAGACTCACATTAAGCATCTCCAATCCAAAATTAAATCTAGAATCGGCTTCCTATTTCGCAACAAAGCATCCTTCACTCATTCTGCCAAACATACCCTCGTAAAACGGACTATCCTACCGATCCTTGACTTCGGTGATGTCATTTACAAAATAGCCTCCAACACTCTACTCAGCAAATTGGATGCAGTCTATCACAGTGCCATCCGGTTTGTCACCAAAGCCCCATATACAGTGGGGCAAAAAAGTATTTAGTCAGCCACCAATTGTGCAAGTTCTCTCACTTAAAAAGATGAGAGAGGCCTGTAATTTTCATCATAGGTACACTTCAACTATGACAGACAAAATGAGGAAAAAAAATCCAGAAAATCACATTGTTGGATTTTTAATGAATTTATTTGCAAATTATGGTGGAAAATAAGTATTTGGTCACATACAAACAAGCAAGATTTCTGGCTCTCACAGACCTGTAACTTCTTCTTTAAGAGGCTCCTCTGTCCTCCACTCATTACCTGTATTAATGGCACCTGTTTGAACTTGTTATCAGTATAAAAGACACCTGTCCACAACCTCAAACAGTCACACTCCAAACTCCACTATGGCCAAGACCAAAGAGCTGTCAAAGGACACCAGAAACAAAATTGTAGACCTGCACCAGGTTGGGAAGACTGAATCTGCAATAGGTAAGCAGCTTGGTTTGAAGAAATCAACTGTGGGAGCAATTATTAGGAAATGGAAGACATACAAGACCACTGATAATCTTCCTCGATCTGGGGCTCCACGCAAGATCTCACCCCGTGGGGTCAAAATGATCACAAGAACGGTGAGCAAAAATCCCAGAACCACACGGGGGGACCTAGTGAATGACCTGCAGAGAGCTGGGACCAAAGTAACAAAGCCTACCATCAGTAACACACTACGCCGCCAGGGACTCAAATCCTGCAGTGCCAGACGTGTCCCCCTGCTTAAGCCAGTACATGTTCAGGCCCGTCTGAAGTTTGCTAGAGAGCATTTGGATGATCCAGATGAGGATTGGGAGAATGTCATATGGTCAGATGAAACCAAAATAGAACTTTTTGGTAAAAACTCAACTCGTCGTGTTTGGAGGACAAAGAATGCTGAGTTGCATCCAAAGAACACCATACCTACTGTGAAGCATGGGGGTGGAAACATCATGCTTTGGGGCTGTTTTTCTGCAAAGGGACCAGGACGACTGATCCGTGTAAAGGAAAGAATGAATGGGGCCATGTATCGTGAGATTTTGAGTGAAAACCTCCTTCCATCAGCAAGGGCATTGAAGATGAAACGTGGCTGGGTCTTTCAGCATGACAATGATCCCAAACACACCGCCCGGGCAACGAAGGAGTGGCTTCGTAAGAAGCATTTCAAGGTCCTGGAGTGGCCTAGCCAGTCTCCAGATCTCAACCCCATAGAAAATCTTTGGAGGGAGTTGAAAGTCCGTGTTGCCCAGCGACAGCCCCAAAACATCACTGCTCTAGAGGAGATCTGCATGGAGGAATGGGCCAAAATACCAGCAACAGTGTGTGAAAACCTTGTGAAGACTTACAGAAAACGTTTGACCTCTGTCATTGCCAACAAAGGGTATATAACAAAGTATTGAGATAAACTTTTGTTATTGACCAAATACTTATTTTCCACCATAATTTGCAAATAAATAAATTAAAAATCCTACAATGTGATTTTCTGGATTTCTTTTTCTCATTTCGTCTGTCATAGTTGAAGTGTACCTATGATGAAAATTACAGGCCTCTCTCATCTTTTTAAGTTGGAGAACTTGCACAATTGGTGGCTGACTAAATACTTTTTTGCCCCACTGTA
>QNTS01001070.1:5814-64821 GCA_003317085.1 Hucho hucho | reverse complement strand
CTGCCACAAAGCGAGGTCCATACAGAAATGGTTTGTCGAGATTGGTGTGGAAGAACTTGACTGGCCTGCACAGAGCCCTGACGTCAAACCCATCGAACACATTTGGGATGAATTGGAATGCCGACTGCGAGCCAGACCTAATCGCCCAAAATCAGCGCCCGACCTCACTAATGCTCGTGGCTGAATGGAAACAATTCCCTGCAGCAATGATCCAACATCTAGTGGAAAGCCTTCCCAGAAGAGTGGAGGCTGTTATAGCAGCAAAGGCTGCACCAACTCTATATTAATGCCCATGATTTTGGAATAAGATATTCAACAAGCAGGTGTCCACATACTTTTGGTCATGTAGTGTACAGTTGAAGTCGGAAGTTTACATACACTTAGGTCATTAAAACTCGTTTTTCAACCACTCCACACATTTCTTGTTAACAAAGTATAGTTTTGGCAAGTCGGTTAGGACTTTACTTTGTGCAAGTAATTTTTCCAATAATTGTTTCACTTATAACTCACTGTATCACAATTCCAGCTGGTCAGAAGTTTACATACACTAAGTTGACTGTGCCTTTAAACAGCTTGGAAAATTCCAGAAAATGATGTAATGGCTTTAAAAGCTTCTGATAAGCTAATTGACATCATTTGAGTCAGTTGGAGGTGTACCTGTGGATATATTTCAAGGCCTACCTTCAAACTCAGTGCCTCTTTGCTTGACATCATGGGACATCAGATTTTTTTGTTGTTGATCTCCACAAGTCTTGGGACAATTTCCAAATGCCTGAAGGTACCACATTCATCTGTACAAACAATAGTATGCAAGTATAAACACCATGGGACCACGCAGCCGTCATACCGCTCAGGAAGGAGACGCGTGCTGTCTCCTAGAGATGAACGTACTTTGGTGGGAAAAGTGCAAATCATCCCAGATCAACAGCAAAGGACCTTGTGAAGATGCTGGAGGAAACAGGTACAAAAGTATCTATATCCACAGTAAAACGAGTCCTATATCGACATAACCTGAAAGGCCGCTCAACAAGGAAGAAGCCACTGCTCCAACACCGCCATTAAAAATCCAGACTACGGTTTGCAACTGCACATGGGGACAAAGATAGTACTTTTTGGAGAAATGTCCTCTGGTCTGATGAAACAAAAATAGAACTGTTTGGCCATAATGACCATTGTTATGTTTGAAGAACACCATCCCAAACATGAAGCACGGGGGTGGCAGCATCATGTTGTGGGGGTGCTTTGCTGCAGGAGGGACTGGTGCACTTCACAAAATAGATGGCATAATGAGGAAGGAAAATCATGTGGATATATTGAAGCAACCTCTCAAGACATCAGTCAGGAAGTTAAAGCTTGGTCGCAAATGGGTCTTCCAAGTGGACAATGACCCCAAGCACACTTCCAAAGTTGTGGCAAAATGGCTTAAGGACAACAAAGTCAAGGTATTGGAGTGGCAATCACAAAGCCCTGACCTCAATCCTATACAAAATTTGTGGGCAGAACTGAAAAGGCGTGTGCGAGCAAGGAGGCCTACAAACCTGACTCAGTTACACCTGCTCTGTCAGGAGGAATGGGCCAAAATTCACCCAACTTATTGTGGGAAGCTTGTGGAAGGCTACCCAAAAGGTTTGACTCAAGTTAAACAATTTAAAGGCAATGCTACCAAATACTAATTCAGTGTATGTAAACTTCTGAGACACTGGGAATGTGATGAAAGAAATAAAAGCTGAAATAAATAATTCTCTCTACTATTATTCTGACATTTCACATTCTTAAAATAAAGTGGTGATCCTAACTGACCTAAAACAGGGAACTTTTACTAGGATTAAATGTCAGGAATTGTGAAAAACTGAGTTTAAATGTATGTGGCTAAGGTGTTTGTAAACTTCCGACTTCAACTGTATATATGAGGTATAACTAATTAATTCCTATGAGGACATTCATTATGCTTGGATTTTCCAATTCCCATTACACCACAGCACAGTAGTGTATGTGCCTCATATCTCACCAGCTGTTAAATAATCCAGAACCCTCACACCAGCTGTTCCAGTGTTCCACAGCCTAGTTATCACAGATGGCTTCATACTGATGGCGAATAAAGAGGATGATTGATTCTGTGCCAGTGACACGTTTCCTAAATCCTACCCAGGCTTTGGGTTCCCCTCCACCCAATCCCTACAATTCAGTTCCATCTTCCACATTTCCTACCAGAGCATGGTATTTTCATCCATCACAATTTATCTCCAAGTTCCAAAACCCTACATTTTATTCCAACTCCAATTTATTCCAAATTTCACCACCGCTGACGCCTGAAGTTAAACCAAAATTGAAATTGACCCCAATTCCTCTGGTAGTGGCTGACCGAGCAGAGTTGCACCTCTCTGAATTTTTATTCAACAAGGCTGCAGCTGTAGCTTTTAGCCAAATGTTACTCAGCAGTGTCCACTAGCATATTCAGTGTTTCTATATTTATCCTACTCAATTCCAGTGAGAGAACACATGGAGTGTGTGTGGTTGACTGGTGACAAGACACTTAGACATAGCAAAGAGCAGTACTATATTTTTCCTCCCCTCTTATGTATTTTACTTGAATTTATTCCTAGCACAAAGTGCAGTATTGTAAATATTATCACATGGAGCTATTTGCTGAATTGACACAAATAAAAAGGAAAAAAGAAACGTGCCAACATACCAACACACCAGCTATTAAATAATTAAACCAACAGTCATGTGGGAAATTTAATGTTGCCGATTGGCTGAGAGGACATCATCTAACTGCACTGTGTTGCATAAATTTTCACGACACTTTGCACTTGAATCTGAGCCAAAATCCCCCTCCAATCTACTGAAAGTAGCCCAAATGTAGATTATGAAACGACCCTATCTGGCAACACTAACTGTAGATGTCTCTTAGGCCAGAATGCTCACTAGGGGACACTATAGGGTAATTTCTCTGTGTAAACAAGAGATGCCTGATATCTTT
This sequence comes from Hucho hucho, assembly GCA_003317085.1. Lineage (NCBI taxonomy): Eukaryota > Metazoa > Chordata > Actinopteri > Salmoniformes > Salmonidae > Hucho > Hucho hucho. The sequence goes on along the minus strand of QNTS01001070.1, from coordinate 61,838 downwards.
CAAAGCAAATGCATCAATATATAATAACTGTAGATTCTAAAGAAAAATATTATATTTTGAGACTCTGTTCTAATCTATGATTATGTTCTGTTCAGTGTTTCAGCAGGGAAGACCCCTGTGGCGGAGTCTGAGGATAACGTCAACAACAGAAGCAGGAGGTGCTGACTTGAACCTGGACACCAAACAACCAAAGCCATGTGCTCCATGAACAATCCAAACTGGGTGACCTTCGAGGATGAGGGGAGAACGTCTACATCTCCTTCTTTTGCCTCAACCCCCTTGAAGATCCCAGAGAGTGGGACAAAGTTGGCCTCAACACCCCTGAAGTCACCAGGGGCAAAGACAAGTTCACCCCCTTCCTTTGCCTCTACACCTCTGAAGACAGCCCCAGGTAGTGTGACAACGACAGGGTTAAAGACAATCCCCCGTCCCAATGGACTAAAGCTGATACTGCCCCCAGTGGGAGATCCATCCTGGATCTTCAGCAGTTCCCTTGAATCCAGCTCCCCTCCAATGCACTTTAACCTCAATGGAAGTTCCTGTGTGCCCTGCAACACTCCTCTTTGCACTCCGGTGAGGGAGGTTCCTCCTACCGGCGCGTTACCTTTCCATTGCAGGCCCTGGGATCAGCACGATTTCTTCCGTAGTTTTTCCAGTTCAGCCTCTGCCTCTGTGCCTTATTCTTCTTCTCCCCCTGGCCCAGACCAGGCCACCACTACCGGCACCACCACACATCCCCAGGGTGACGTCTCCGTCTCTGTCTCCGATGGCCCCAGTACCTTCCCCTCCTTCCAGGGGGACCCGGGACATTTCAACCCATTCTGGGAGGGGGCTGGTGGGCATAGCGTGGACTCTGGGAGCTCATCTTCTGACTCCGAGGCTGGAGGTTCTAGTCTGCCTCGCTTCTTCATCCGGACGAAAGACGGTAACGAGCCTCCTCGACCAGACCATCTCCAGAGCTCCTACTCCTACATCTGCCACAAGCTGGAGGGCCTGCGGGCCGAGGAAGACAACGACACAGGGGAAGGAGTAGGGATGGATAGAGGGGAGAGGAGAGGAGTAAGAGACAGGGAGGCGGTCAAGGAGGGACCATCACCAGCCTTCGTCTCTCACGGTCTGTTCCGTAGCGAGAAGAGAGACGGCTGGTCTTTAATGCTGAGGATCCCAGAGAAGAAAAACCGAATGTCGTCCCGACAGTGGGGCCCCATTTACCTGCGTCTGCTGTCTGGAGGCGTGCTCCAGATGTACTATGAGAAAGGACTGGAGAAGCCCTTCAAAGAGTTCCAGCTGCAGCCTCACTGCAGGTTGTCAGATCTCAAGCTGGAGAGCAATGGAGAGCCTCGCAAGATCCAGACAGTTAAGGTGGAGCACGTATCTTACACAGAGAAGAAGCGCTACCACCCCAAGGTAATGGGGGGGTGGGGGCACAATTGAGGTTTTTAAATCACATTTAAAACAAACCTTTGTAGCTTGGCGTTTAAACAATGATATTATTGTTATAGATGTCATCATATTGTTTTACTGTGTGTTTGCGATTTTAAATGCATAAAGTTTGATTTGAAGCTGGAGGTGTCCCACGAGGCAGAGGTGGAGCAGCTGCTGAAGTTTGGAACCACGGAACACGGCGACATGGAGGACCTCTTCGAAACTATGGAGGAGGAGCTTCTCAGGCTGGCACCGCCCCTGTTGCAGAAACGGCACTACGACGAACAGGAGATGACACTGCAGATCACAGACCACCTCTGGGTGCAGCTGGACAAGGTGCATGTACTTCTTCTTCCACTACCATACAACTACTGTAAGACAGTTGACGCAAGCACACACATTTTGGTCAGGAAATGTAACTTTGCTAGTGTAGTTCATTGGTATTTCAGCATTATTACATGTTCTTTTCATTTGTTTTTATTTTTTTATTGAATAGCCAAAACATACAATATACTTGAAGGCGCTCAACAACTACACCACACCAGTCATCCAACAGACTCCCATTCAGAGCGACCCATTCAGAGCGACACACAGAAGCATCCAGGGTTAATGCTCTGCACAAGGGCACTTTGACAGATCTCCCACAAGGCCAAAAACAGGGGTCCGAATCCTCAGAGACCCCCCCCCCCCCAATAAAATAAATGAATTCCATTCCCTACCCCAAGAACCCCCCCAATGCACCAACAACCAAGAATATTAACTAAAGAGAAAAAAAGAAAAAGACAAAGGAAAACAGAAAACAACAATGCAACAAAAAAAAGTACATCAAGGACAACTAAAATCATAACAGCAAGGCTAACTGTATATGTTTGAGTCTGGCACTATTTACATGTGTGTGTCCCCGTATATGTGTGTATTGAATGAGACTGTGTGTATATGCATGTGTACAAACACCTGCACGGCATCAGCCTCAGGCAAACCGGCATTAGCTGTAAAAACACTGCCCCTCAGTGTCATTCAAAATGTGCTTTTTATTATGTTTTATTTTAACTTAATTTTTTATACTTTTATCCTTGACCATCATTCTATCTCCCGCCCAGCAACTCCACTCCCACTTGTCTCCAATTCCACATCCCAACCCTCAGCTTCCCTCAGCCCATCCGACCTATCTCTGCTGGCCACCCTCTTCGGATTTCTACACCACATATCTTTCAACTATGCTGTGATGTTGAACGTACAATTTCAATCTACAGTTGAAGTCGGAAGTTTACATACACCTTAGCCAAATACATTTAAACTCAGTTTTTCACAATTCCTGACATTTAATCCTAGTAAAAATTCCCTGTCTTAGGTCAGTTAGGATCACCACTTTATTTTAAGAATGTGAAACGTCAGAATAATAGTAGAGAATGATTTATTTCAGCTTTTATTTATTTCATCACATTCCCAGTGGGTCAGAAGTTTACATGCTACCAAATACTTTAAATTGTTTAACTTTGGTCAAACGTTTCAGGTAGCCTTCCACAAGCTTCCCACAATAAGTTGGGTGAATTTTGGCCCATTCCTCCTGACAGAGCAGGTGTAACTGAGTTAGGTTTGTAGGATCCTTGCTCGCACATGCCTTTTCAGTTCTGCACACAAAATTTGGAAAGGATTGAGGTCAGGGCTTTGTGATGGCCACTCCAATACCTTGGCTTTGTTGTCCTTAAGCCATTTTGCCACAACTTTGGAAGTGTGCTTGGGGTCATTGTCCATTTGGAAGACCCATTTGCGACTAAGCTTTAACTTCCTGACTGATGTCTTGAGAGGTTGCTTCAATATATCCACATCAATTTCCTCCCTCATGATGCCATCTATTTTGTGAAGTGCACCAGTCCCTCCTGCATCAAAGCACCCCCACAACATGATGCTGCCACCCCTGTGCTTCACGGTTGGGATGGTGTTCTTCGGCTTGCAAGCCTCCCCCTTTTTCCTCCAAACATATAACGATGGTCATTATGGCCAAACAGTTCTATTTTTGTTTCATGAGACCAGAGGACATTTCTCTAAAAAGTACGATCTTTGTCCTTTCAGGTTATGTCGATATAGGACTCGTTTTACTGTGGATATAGATACTTTTGTACCTGTTTCCTCCAGCGTCTTCACAAGGTTGTTCTGGGATTGATTTGCACTTTTCGCACCAAAGTACGTTCATCTCTAGGAGACAGCACGCGTCTCCTTCCTGAGCGGTATGACGGCTGCGTGGTCCCATGGTGTTTATACTTGTGTACTATTGTTTGTACAAATGAACGTGGTACCTTCAGGTGTTTGGAAATTGCTCCCAAGGATGAACCAGACTTTTTTTAGAAAAACATTTGTTGGAAAAATTACTTGTGTCATGCACAAAGTAGATGTCCTAACCGACTTGCCAAAACTATAGTTTGTTAACAAGAAATTTGTGGAGTGGTTGAAAAACGAGTTTTAATGACTCCAACCTAAGTGTATGTAAACTTCCGACTTAAACTGTACCTCTCCATGGCTGCAGGATCTTGTCTATTTATATATTTTGGGATATGACTACCATGTATGTTTACTTCACTGTCAGCCCATTTTATAGGTAAACTGCAGGGTAATGGAAAAGATCCAATACGTAATATTGTACACTTGTCATAACTAGGTTTTAGTCCAGAGAGTACAGAAAAGTTATCTAGATCTTCAATGAGACATTGCAGGGATCTAGCTTACGGACTTAATATAACACTTGAGTCATCGGCATACATGCATGGACACCTTTGTTTTTAAGCCTTGGATTTCTAATCCTCTAATGTTGTTATTGGATCTGATTTGAATAGCTAGCATTTCGATGACCATAACGAATAGATATGGTGACAGTGGACACCCTTGTTTAACTCCTCTTGACAATTCAAAACTCTCTGAGAAGTAGCCACTATTTACTATTTTACACCTGGGGTTGCTATACATTACAGGTTCTTAAAAGCAATCGTTATTAAAAACGAATGTATTAATTGCTGTTACTTATTATATAAAACATTGATAGCCTAAATAATAAGGGTATACATTTCTATTAATGTCTTTTCCTAAAATCTTTCACATAAAAATGATTCCCTACCTCTTTTGTATATATTGCATGCCCCTTGGGGATTCTTTTTTGCCACTCGACCTCTCATTTGCTAAAATCAGAGGATACATTTTTCAAGGATGGTGTGTTGATGGACCGGGCGGCCATGACGAGGATCCACTGCCTGGCGTTCCTCAATGGCCAAGGGGAGTGCTTCCTGGCTCTCAACGACTTGGGGCTTCTCCGCTTCGACGCCAGCTACGGCTCTGGCTCCGAGGAGGTTTAGTATTAGTTTCTTAACATGCATATCAACACACAAACACAACATTTTAACATGCATAACAACTAAGCATACAATTTGAACACACACATCAATGCACAATTTTAACACACACATCAATGCACAATTTTAACACCCATCAACCCAAACATACAATTTTAACACACATATAAATGCCTAACCATACAATTGTAAGCCACATATCAAAACACAATTTTATCATGAAAAAAATGATCTATTTTTTATATCAAAAGACAACACGATAAGTAAAATCATCCTGGATGACCAAAAAAATCAAGATAGGTCTATTTCCATTGTGGTCTTCTAATTGCCACTGTGGTTTTTCAGGATGACCTCCTGGAAGGCTGGATGGAGATCAGCGACTGCCACTTCCACAAGTGCATCAACGACTTGGAGTTCCACAGGTCCCGGCTGCTCAAGTTCTCTCCTCCGGACGCCTGTAGAGTAGAACTGATGCGCTACAAGACATTAGCCCTGGGAAGTACCGAGCTGCCTTTCTCCGTCAAAGCTGTGGTGACTGTCCAAGGGGCCTACGTGGAACTCCAAGCCTTTCTCAACATGTCAGCCATCTTCCCGTCATTTATCGGAGTGTCGGAGACTCAGCCACTCTGCGAGAATGTCCTGATCCGTGTGCCGGTACCTGGGGACTGGGTGAAGGTGTCGCGTACAGTGACGTTGCTACGACGTAAGTCACTGACGGCCAGGATGAACCGGAACGCGTGTCTGGGGTCAGTCAGCGCTTCAGAGTCACAGCCAGTCATGCAGGTTACCGTGGGGACGGTCAAGTATGAGAATGTGTACTCAGCCATCGTGTGGAGGATAGACAGACTGCCTGCTAAGAACATGGGTACGGACTAAGAGGAAGAGTTACCTGTCTATTGATGATCGATTGATGATGGCGGTCTATTGATATTCATCTATTGGTCTATTTTCACATGGAATGCTGTCTTATTCTGACAATATTGGCTTTATTTTACATTTTACATTTACAACTTACCGAAATATGTGAAATGTAACTTATGTTCCCTAATCAGTTTAGCTACAATACATAGTCTTCATAGTATTATGGTTTGTTATACTATTGCTTGGCTAAATATTAAATTACAATTGACTGATGTTACAGTGATTTGTTTGCATTGTGCCAGAGAGGATGGAAACGTGTATCTTTCAGATTCTGCTCATACTGCTCCCCCAAGTGGTAGAGATTTCTAACTACACATTCTCATTTTTACCTCACAGCAGTGGACCATCCCCATACCTTCTCCTGTAAATTAGAGCTTGGTTCAGACCAGGAGATCCCCAGTGACTGGTACCCGTTTGTCACAATTGAGTGTGACATGGTGGGGGCCGTGGTCTCACAGACCAGAGTGAAGTCACTGGGCACAGAGAGTGACATTCAGCCTCAGAAACATGTCACCAGTAGGACCCACTTTCATTGTCAGGTAAGGCCTGAGATATTATTAGTTAACAAGTTTAATATCTATAATGTTTAGTATTTTTTTTTGCTGTTTAATATCTATAATGCTGTTGTAGACTTAATTTGTTTAGTTTCTATTTCAATCTATTTCCCAAGCAGAATCATGCTTGTGGATTAAGGGTACAGGGTATATTTTATACTGTAGTTATTACGGTGACACCAGCTGACCTTGCCTAGGCTGGTCCTATAGTGTATGTGCTGTAGTGTATCAAAATCTTCTATCGTTGTCATGCCATTGTGATTATTCCATACCTAATGAAACTGAACCGTATCGGTCTGTCCTTATAGGTAGAAATTGAGAAGAAGTGGATTGAGACAGAAGCGCAAGGGCAATCAGGCTGCACAACACAGTAATGGTTATGATCAAGGAAGTCTTAAAGGATCAAGTCTCACATTACCATACTCCCAAGTCTCGTACACAGGATGCCTATTTCCTTGGTCCAAGACATTTTTGCCAACCAAACTCATCCTCGCTGTTTCAAGACAAGGACAAATGTTTAAAAGGAACATCATCTACATGTGGCTGATGAACAATTGTGCTTTTTATATTGTGTGTTCGTTGTGTATACTTTATCACCTATAAGTCTGACATAATATTGTTTGGCCCTGTTGTACTCCTGTATGTATGGATATTAACATGTTGTATAGCCTGGGTGCCAGACATGACAAGAGAGCAGAAACAGACTGGCAGCCAGGCTAGTTCTAACCTGCATGGTAGAATAGAATTAGGCTACAACAAACAAATATATTATCATTGGAAGAACAAACAATCGGACACACAGCCCTACCATCACAATGCACTTTACATTTCCCTCAGAAGATTATTCATTGTGAAATGACAGGAGGTTGAAGAAGCTCTCTTTAAAAAAGAGTAAATACCAAATATAATCTTGTAGGTTTGCATTTAACACACTCAAAGGACTGGTTTTCCAGAAACAGATTAGGCACAGGAGGCTGCTGAGGGGAGAATGGATCATAATAATGGCCGGAATGGCGCAAATTGAATGGCATCAAACACCTGGAAACCATGTGTTTGATGTATTTGATACCATTCCACCTATTCTGCTACTGCCATTACCACAAGCCTGTCCTCCCCAATTAAGGTGCCACCAACCTCATGTGAGATTAGGCTAAATCTAGTTCTCTGTAGCTCAGTTGGCAGTTGCAATGCCAGGATAATGGGTTTGATTCCCGGGACCACCCATATGTAAAATGTACTGTATGCATGCATGACTAAGTCGCTTTGGATAAAAGCATCTGCTAAATGGCATATATTATTATTATTATTATTATTATATAAAAAGCACTTTCAATGTAGATTCTCAATTGAGCTTGCTTTTCGTCCAGGACAAGGCTCAATCTGTCTCTGGGAAACAACCCAATAACTATCTGGAATATATTTCCAATTAAGACAATTAGGCTAATTATATAAAATGTCCTGTCATTTGTTGACTAGCTAGCTGACCATGGCCCTTTTGCACAGCTAAGCATGTGCACTCATCTATTATTCTATAAGTCAATATCATTATATGAAGTAGCCCACATACGTTATATGAAGTAGCCCACATACATTATGGTCCCATGTACTTGCCACGCCAGGGCTGTGGGTTCGATTCGCACGTGGGTGGGTGGGGGTGGGGGGCCAGCACGAAAATGTATGCACTCACTACTGTAAGTCATTCTGGATAGGAGTGTCTGCTAAATGACTAAAATGTATTACTAATTACAATATTTCAGAGAGGGGCCCTAGAGATGAAGCAATGTCTGCACTCACTAAAGAAACTATATAACTACATTTATTAAATGTGTTGTATGTGTATATGACTTAAGTGGTAGTTATAAACAAAACAAAATCAAGATATTTGCATTTTATGCCTGTGTTTGTGAAAGGGTAGAGGTGGAGATCAAAAGTTGCAACCTGGTCTCAGAGCATTTTGTATTATTTTGTAAGTAAATCCAGGACAAACCACTTAGCATGATACGTTATGTTACATGTGGTATGCATTAATTTGTGGATGTCCATCATCCATTTCGTATGACAGGGTTCGTACAGACAATGGCAAGTCAAATTCAAGGACTTTCAAGTACTTTTTCAAGCACTAATATTTATTTTCAAGGACCATCAATTTGTAATAGTTCCTATTATGCAATTGTTTTAGTCGCCACCAGATAGCAGTATATCGCCACAACCTCGTAAAAAAACTAAAACAACTTAGTATTCATCACTACCTTACAGGTTCTACTCAATAATACGTGTTTCACTACTTATTTACTACATACATGAGTGGTAGTCAGTACTGATGATGTTGACTGATTTCCTTATATGAACTGTAACTCAGTAAAATCTTTGAAATTGTTGCATGTTGCGTTTATATTTTTGTTCAGTGCACATTATAATAATATTATTGTCTTTATATAAAAATTCTCTATATATTTCACTAAATGTTAGGTCCCATAGGCTCTCCCAACACAATGACATGAAAGTGAATTTTGACAGTGTAAAAGGCCCTTAGTTGACACTAAAATGTTGTATCCTATACACATTTGAAGAGAAACAAGTTATTAATGTGTTTGATAACATTAAAGATGATCTCATGAGACCCTATTTACATTTTATGGGACCCCAAGTTTGGGAACCACTGTACTACTAACCTCTCCCTGCTTGCTTCAATGCTTCCTATCTCGGTGTATCTCCTTTGCCTCCTTCATTGCAGCCTGACTCACCACTGTCTGTCTCACTACTCTCGGTAAAGAAAATGTATTTTGTTATGAGAACTTATAATAGCCCATCCTTTGATTATAGCTAGCTTAATTTTAGTCAACTGCTCCTGCTGAGGTCTTGCTCTGTTCAATGTTAGCTTCTAACTTCATCCTTCTAGCCAGCTAGCTATAGCTAGAGCCCTTGACCTAACTATCTAGCTAGACATCTGACTGAAATATCAGCAACTATTTACCAGTTGTACACTCATTCTCCGAGAGTCAGGTTTTTTTTATTTGGGGAATGTCTGTTGACACGGAAGGGGTCAAGGGATTTTAAAAAATCCCACTGTCAGCGGCATCTCTCTGCCACTTGCCACTGTAGGTCTGGGCTGAGGAAGCTTGTTTTACTTCTCGGCCTATGTCATGGGCAGAGTTTCCCGTTGGACAGAGTGGTGAATGAATGTGCTGCTAACAAGGCAAATCCAAGGGAGCTGGTGAACATAACGAGCATACATTAATCATTCATGATTCCACTCGTTAGCAGAGGTAGGCACAATTAGAACTCAGATCAAGAAGCATTCTGAGCATTTTCAACGCTAGGAACACAATAATGGGTAAATGTTAATTAACTAAATAAAAAAGTGAGTGAACACTATATAAAAAGGTGCGTAAACTGCGTTTACCCTCCACTACATCCCTGGTTGGGTCTGGCAAAACTGATTTATAAACATCAATATCCTGCCTGGCAAATTTTTATCTACATTTGCCAGGCATTTTAGCTATTGATGTGACGTTTGGCTGCACCTAATCATTCAGTTCAGTACCTGTCTGGCTGAGTGGAAGTGTGGGTGGAATGAGCGAGCTCGTCTGGCAACCAGAGCGCAAAAATGTATTTGCATGACCAATACATTTATCTAATATTTTTCATATTAACATATTTTATCATTTTCTGTTCTCTCATTTTAATTGAAGTACTTTTCAAATACCAACTTGATAAAATGTCAGATTTTCAAGGTATTCCAGTACTTGAATTTCAGAGTGCCAAATTCAAGTACTCACCTCAAGCCCCTTGTGCGAACCCTGGTACGATATGTTAAGAATTACAATTCGTATGATATGTTACGAATTACAATTTGTTGTGGCTCACCTTAGCTAGGTTAGGGGTTTGGAGTTAGGTTAAGGGTTATTAAGGCTAGGGGACAGGTTAGATAAAAGGGTTAGGGTTAGCTAACATGCTAAATAGTTGCAAAGTAGCTAAAAAGTAGTAAGTAGTAGCTAATTAGCTAAAGTTGTCCGTGATGAGATTTGAACATGCACCCCTTGGGTTGATAGACTTTCGCATTACACGCCCACCCTTCTTTCGTTTTTGCTTTAAGTAACCTTCTGTCTTACGTAACTATACCAAACGTAACATATACTAATTTGATGTTCCGGGTTTTACATTTACTATGTTACTTCTAGTCTATGAGACCAGGCTGCAACCAGATGTTAATAATAAAATGTCACACTCATCTGTGTTGGAATGAACAGCCCCTTCAGACTAGCCTACTATTTCAGCTGTTTCTAGCTAATGAAACCAATATATAAACTTCTGTATCAATGTCCACCTAGGAAAGAGAGAGCAACCGATGATGTGTCAATATTGAAATATGTGTCTGTCACATGCGCGAGCTATTTAGCTGCCCAGCTACATAGCTATTTTGCATACCTCGCGCCTGCTAGCAAGACCAAGGCAGCCGATCAAAATGTTGTCAAATTCAAGTCAGGTGGTAAGATGGAAGTAGCCTGTAAACTGATATGTATTGTTATTTGGGTTTTTTAGTAACGTGATCATTTGTCACAACAACATAGCCACGTCACTAACGTTACTCTTCTTTAATGCAAAACTGTCTCCTTCTAAGGGATATTGTATCCATCCCTTATGTCACAGGTTACTGGAATACATTGGTCACTAATATCTGTTGGAAAAAAGTCTGGTTGTTACTGTTAGGGTTGCGAAAATCAAATCTGGTATCAGGACAAAAGGTGACACAGAGTCACCAAGTAAGTTCTAATTATTTTTATTCACTCAAGCAATAAATGGTAAATGCAATCTTCGTATATACGGGTTCCATGTAGTACCACGCAGGGTTAACAGAGAACTGCCCTTTCTGCTAAATGCATTGGTATAAGTATGTTCTGACAGAGTTAGTTCCCACCTCGGGATGGGCCTATCAGAACAGTGGCTGGGCGTGGTTTAGACTTGCCTAGCCAATAGTAGGCGCACAGGCTGGTCCCAGCCTCTTGGCGCTTGTTATCCGGGTTACTGAGGCCACAGGCTCAGTCCTGTTTGTCTCAACATCTTTCTATTCATGTGTTCCTAGCTCAACATACTGTTATCTCCCAAGGTTAAACACAGCCCTTTAGCCAGTCAGACTCCAGGTGTTTACAATCCACTGTATTGTTCCACAATTTATCAGCCTTAGCTCAAACATATTCCTGTGTAGCAAAGAAACATATTCTCAAACCTAACAATTAGCAAAGAAACATATTCTCAAACCCAACATTACCACACAAATACCTGCTTGTTAACAAGGTGAAAGAGGTCTCTTTCTGTCACGTCCAGGCCTGAGAAGATGGCGTGTTTAGTTTTGTTTTGGTGTAGGGTTTTTTCTGTTCTAGGTTATCTGTTTCTATGTTGGGGTAATGGTTCCCAATTAGAGTGTCGTTGCCTCTAATTGGGAACCATATATATGTTTGTAGTTTTCATTAGGGGTTTGTGGGTTATTGTTTGGTCATAGCTTTGTTTGTGTGACATGTTATGTTCAGTATCACGATCTTCGTTTCGTTCGTTTTGTTGTTTTTGTCCCAGTTACGTTACTTAATAAAGGATGTATACTGGATACCTCGCTGCACCTTGGTCTGTCCCTCACGGAGATCGTGACAGAATAACCCACCAAATAAAGACCAAGCAGCGAGAGACCCGGGAGTTCAGGACTTGGGAGGAGGAATTGCTTAGAGGGGGACCCTGGGCTCAGCCTGGAGAGTATCGCCGTCCAAGAGAGGAGCTGGAAGCAGCGAAAGCGGAGCGGCGATATTACGAGGATCTTTATGGAGTATGGAACCCGGAGAAGGAAAAGTTTGTTGGAACTCGCCTGGCTAGGAAGCCCGAAAGGCAGCCCCAAAAAACTTTTTTGGGGGGGCACACGAGGAGGTTGGCCGTTTNCACGGCCCGTTCCTGCTCCCCGCACCAGAGGTCCAGTGCGCATAGTGAGCCCATCACGGCCCGTTCCTGCTCCCCGCACCAGAATGCCAGTGCGCGTCATGAGCCCAGCACGGCCCGTTCCTGCTCCCCGCACCAGAGGTCCAGTGCGCTTAGTGAGCCCAGCACGGCCCGTTCCTGCTCCCCGCACCAGAGGTCCAGTGCGCTTAGTGAGCCCATCACGGCCCGTTCCTGCTCCCCGTGCCAGTGCGCTTAGAGAGTCCAGCACGTCCTGTTCCGGCTCCGCGCACCAGGCCCCCCGTGCGCTTAGAGAGTCCAGCACGTCCTGTCCCTGCTCCACGCTCCAGGATTCCTGTGCCCGTCGTGGATCCAGCACGTCCTGTCCCTGTTCCACGCTCCAGGATCCCTGTGCGCGTCGTCAGTCCGGAGCCTCTAGAGAAGCTTCCCAGTCCGGAGCCTCCAGAGAAGGTTCCCAGTCCGGAGCCTCCAGAGAAGGTCCCCAGTTCAATACTAACTGTTCCGACAAATGGCCCAGGGCCTCCGGTGTGGGACCCCGAGCCAGCACGGCCGGCACCTGGGACAGGAAGGCCCACCCGAAGACCCCCCCAATGGACTTTTGGCGCGGTCGGAGTCCGCGCCTTTGGGGGGGGGTACTGTCACGTCCAGGCCTGAGAAGACAGGCTGGCGTGTTTAGTTTTGTTTTGGTGTAGGGTTTTTTCTGTTCTAGGTTATCTGTTTCTATGTTGGGGTAATGGTTCCCAATTGGAGGCAGCTGAGTGTCGTTGCCTCTAATTGGGAACCATATATATGTTTGTAGTTTTCATTAGGGGTTTGTGGGTTATTGTTTGGTCATAGCTTTGTTTGTGTGACATGTTATGTTCAGTATCACGATCTTCGTTTTGTTGTTTTTGTCCCAGTTACGTTACTTAATAAAGGATGTATACTGGATACCTCGCTGCGCCTTGGTCTGTCCCTCACGGAGATCGTGACACTTTCAGAATGATCCATAAGTATTACCTGCAAATCATTACCTGAAGAAACTCAAAAAAGACATTAACATTGATTGTACTTTTTGTGCTGAGCATCCAGAAACAGTGTCACATTTGTTTTGGCATTGTCTACATGTAAAACAATTATGGAAAGATATTCACAGTTTTATAATTGTTAATATTCTTGATGACTTTTGTCTGTTATGGGAGAATGTGCTGCTCGGTTTCCTTAACCATAATAAAGAAAAACAATTTTACCTCATAAATCTAATTGTGCTAATGGCAAAATTTCATATTCATGAATGTAAATGCACTAATAAAAAAACATTCTTCTGTGTTTTCTATAAGCAATTCGAGCAGTACATTAAGACCATTGTACATTATTCTAATAAGAAAGCTGTTAAAACAATAAATATGTGTTTCTTTTAAGATCTTTGTTTAATCTGTAATTTGTTGTACCCCCTAGCATATGTTATCATTGTCTATTTATGTACTTATTGTGTATATATACAGACTTTTTTACATTGGTAATAATTAAAAACAAAATAATAATAATTCGATGGGCAGAAAGCGCATGCATATAAAACCCTCTGTAAATTAGGTGAACGGATTGTTCCTCCCGAAAGCCTGTAAAGTTATGCTAAATTATTTTATTCATTGCAAATTAAATGTTGGCCTCTCTGGTTCGCTATGTTGGTCACATGTCTTCACATGGCTAATTTAATCACAGCACTAATTTTAGCATCTTTAGTTGAATAACCTTAAGGATACAGTAATTGTTGCACAATAATATTCCTACATGCCAGTCTATTTTAAGAAATGCTTTAGTTGCATAACTCTAACACGCAAAATTAATGGTAAATAAATGCAATGCTGTTGTACACCTAATTTTTTTATTTTTATTAAATAACTGTCTCCTTGTTTCCTTGTTTTTTTCCTCCTTCTTTCCTTGTATTCTCCTTTAAAACCCCTCTAACCAAAGCTATCTAGGACTGGAGGACCATGTCCTTTAAGACCTGAGACAGGTAATTGGGACTTTACCTGGACAAATGATTTGTATACTGGTGTGGTGAGATACATTGAGTAAATTGACAATTGACAACAGACCGTGTGATTATATTTGAGACAGGTTTATAGTGAATGTCATCTATTCATTTACTGTTATAGTATTTCTAAGTACTAGCAGCCATGTCAACCAGGGATTTTTACTGCTTTACTGTGGCTCTTTACCTGAATTGTTAGGATTTTCTTTTAATCGCAACAAAATTACTTATTTTGCTTAAATATAGATATAATTAAATTGGGCCTGGCTGGGAATAGAACATCCCGTTTTCTGCCTGAGTGTGGCGCTGTTCACTGCTATTTTCTGGATTATTTTGTGACCAGAACATAACTACTTATTTTACTCAACTAGAGATTGAATTAAATGGTGTTTATTTTCAAAGGTGTGACTGGCTGACATGAAAAACACATTAAGTGGAAAGGATCCACAGACACCAGAGGCTGATAATCTTTCTGCACATCTCTTTATTACAGTGTTGGCAGCTATGGTTAACACAAACGCATGACATTGAATGCTACCTGAATTGACTCAGCAATGTCAAACAGGTGTGTGTGTGTGTTAGTCAGATTATCCAGTGTCCACAGAAACTATTAATTATTCTCTACTCCCAGTGCATGTGGTGTACTATGGTCTTAGTCATGCCCTCACTTTTACTTAACACTTATTTTCCTTAAAACTATTGTTGGTTAAGGGCTTGTAAGTAAGCAAATTTGATTTGACTAAGCCTAATATTCTCCCCTTCCGAAGGGCCAGAGGCGATTGGACCGCCTCTACCTGCCTGTTACCTTAAAGTCCATAATTAACATATACAGCTCTGGATCCATTGCCTTACTTTCTACTGCAACAACTTGTGTCAATGAATTGCCCTCTTATAGAAAACCCTTCTTCTTTTTTTTTTTTTACTAATGACTGAAAGGTGTGTGACCATTAACATTGGCTGCATATCCATTGTCCTTCTTCCTAAGTGTGGACTTTTTAGTCATTTAGCAGACACTCTTATCCAGAGCAATTAGGGTTAAGTGCCTTGCTCAAGAGCACATTTGACAGATTTGTCACCTAGGGGATTCAAACCAGTGACCTTTTGGTGACTGGCCCAAAGCTCTTAACCACCCCATTGCACATTTTAGGGATATATAAGTTTGATGTGAAGTAGCTTACACCTATCCAGTGCTTCGATATCCACGAGGAGAGGAATGGACAATTAGCATGCAGACATTGATTTCAGGTGGCTTCTTCAACAGATGGAATGTGTCTGTGTCCCAAATGGCACCCCACTCCGTATACATATGACATTTTAGTAGACGCTCTTATCCAGAGCAACTTACAGTAATGAGTGCATACATTTTCGTACTGGTCCCCCGTAGGAATCCAACCCACAACCCTAGGGCTTTGGGATGTATTCCACCTGTTGAGCCTGCTGGCTATTGTAAACCATTTCTCCATCTCATTCCCCCAGTTAAGCAAATGAAGGGCAGAGGCTCTGAGTATAATTAATGTAGTAAATTACTTTTCCTGTTATTTACTTTATTTTATAAACTTCCTTTATTGTGTGGGTCCCTTTAAATAAAACCTTTGTCCAGACAATAAACCATCTTTTCATTGATGGAATATTCAACAGACTGAACAGTCATGTACCAATGAGATTAAGTAGTTGTATTGCAGTTGTGTGTGGTGTTCTTGGCATTCAGCCTCATCTTGGTATGGAGTAACTGATAACTGCCAAAATACCTCAGCCTTAGGAAATCATTAGGGAAATGTTATAGATTTCATGGTTATGACTAAATGTTTGTACATCTAAGAATATTCCATTCTGAAAATGTATGCAATAGAGATAGGGTTATAAGACAGATGGTAGTCCAATTGATGTGTGTGTGTCTAGATATTAACTTTGTGTGTAAACCTGGAACAGGCTGGTACGACTTCATCTAGGGAGTATCTGGGAGAACAAAGAATTCATTGATTCTACCAGACACATGCGAGAGGCTCCTGTCCTTGAAGACAGGAGGGATAGTTAAAGAACCGCCCAAGTTTGACTTATGTTGCAAAGATTGTGATAAGGAATGAATGGGTACTGTGGGAAGACACTATTGTCTTGGAAAGGGTGGGGGAAATGGTGGGGCCTTTGTATCTTTGTATTTCAACATTGTACCATATAAAAGACTGTGTACACCTTTTAGAGCTCAGAGAGCTCTCCTGAATTAAACCATTTACACTTGACCATTGTATACTGGGCTTCTGTCTGTCTTATTTCAACCAGTATCTTACAAATACTGGGTAACAGACAGAGTTTGTTTAATTGAAGTTCAGTTTGTGAACATTGAGAACAAAATTTCTATAACAGGAAAGAAGTCACACTTCCAGTTTGCACAAATATTTATTTGACTTGCTGTAAGACAGAGAGACAGACCACATAAAAGCATATATTCAAGACCCTATGGTCAGACGTCATAAAGACACCATGGAAGAGCTTGGTTATTATTATTCTTTTTTTAAAGTTTGTTGTTTGAAAGTGTATTGGAAAGTTCATGGCAACTAGCTAGCTTCTTAGTTTGGATCCCAGCATCAGTTGCTGGGACTGCTTGTCTCTTTCCAGTGATCCTGCCGACCAAGGACGGGTCTGAGGAGCTATTTGGTGTCACAGCTAGCCTAGCTGCTAACTAGCAGCATATTAAGCTAGCAGGGTCTTCATGAACTCAGCCCCGCGACGCTGTTAGCCATTGTGGCTGGGACCGCGGATTGTCCCAGGTTTGTGGCTGTCTAGATCCTTGCTGTTTGTTGTTTTCAATCTTCCCTGTGACCTGCCCTGTCTGGAACTGTGAGGAGTAACAGCGTAACCTACGTTGCTAGCTACCATGACAAAGACCAAAGCTGGCGGGAGTACCGTTGAGCACACTGGTGTCTCTCTATCACACGTGAAGGATCTTTTTAAATGAACAAAAAGAGACCAGTTGTTACAACAAGAAAATAGCTTCAAGTGTTTTGTCCAAATACTCTTGGATTCTACTAATAAAATAATGAATGACCTGACCAGAGAGGTCCAGAGAGGACCTGACCAGAGAGGACCTGAAGAACAGTTTGCAGTTCTTCCAGGGTCAGCTCGATTAGTTGAAACAGGATAATGGCAAGATGACAGCAAATTTCTTAAAATTTTATTTATTTTACCTTTATTTTACCAGGTAAATTGACTGAGAACACGTTCTAATTTACAGCAACGACCTGGGGAATAGTTACAGGGGAGAGGAAGGGGATGAATGAGCCAATTGTAAGCTGGGGATGATTAGGTTACCATGATGGTATGAGGGACAGCTTGGGAATTTAGCCAGGACACCGGGATTAACACCCCTACTCTTACGATAAGTGCCATGGGATCTTTAATGACCTCAATCTGTAAGTCATTGAGAGAACATCAGTTCTGTGTGTGAATCCATGATAACAATCTCGAGGGACAATCAAGGCGGAACAACATGGTTGTGGACGGAATTGCAGAATCTCCACATGAGACCTAGACGGAGTCTGAGGACAAAGTGAGGGAAATTATCTCTGAGAAATTGAAGATGGACCACAGGAAGATTGAGGTGGAGCGCACCCACAGGACTAGAAAACCCACCACCGGCCCAGGACGATGGTGGTCAAGTTCCTGAGGTTCAAGAACAAGGTAGCTGTTCTGGAAAGAGCCAAGAGGAACGTATATCTTCCTCAACAAGGACTATATTGAAGCTGTGCGCCAGAAGAGGAAAGAACTGATCCCAGCCATGAAAGCTGCCAGAGTGTGTGGGGACATTGCTTACATCCGCTATGACAGGCACATTGTAAACCCTCCCTCACAGAAGCCTGGAAGGGATGAGAGAGCCAAGCCCGCAGCACACACACACCAGTTGATTAATGGACTGCTGAATGTGTATTTTTTTCTCTTGCTTTGTTTGCTCTTTTCAGCATTATGTCTATCTCTGATAAGCTACCCAGTAAAGGGCTGAAAATAGCCCATATTAATATATGTAGCCTTAGAAATAAGGTTCATGAAATCAATAACTTGCTAACATCAGATAACATAAAAATATTGTCAATTTCTGAGACTCGTTTAGATAATTAATTTGATGATACACCAAGTTGCAATACAAGGATATAACATCTATAGAAGATACAGAAATACTTATGGGGGAGGTGTTGCTGTATATATTCAGAGCCATATCCCTGTAATGCTTAGAGAAGCTCTTTGGTCAAGTGTTATTGAAGTGTTGTGATTGCAGATTCACTTGGCACATCTAAAGCCTTTTCTTTTGGGGTGTTGCTATAGGCTACCAAGTGCTAACAGTCTGTATCTAAATAATATGTGTGAAAGGCTTTATAGTGTATGTGATGTAAACAGAGGTCTACATTCTTGGGGACCTGAATATTGACAGGTTTTCATCAAGCTGTCCGCTCAAGAGGAAGCTTCTTACTGTAACCAGTGCCTGTAATCTGGTTCAGGTTATTAATCAACCTACCAGGGTGTTTACAAACACTACAGGAACAAGATCATCCACATGTATCAATCACAATTTTACTAATACTGTAGAACTTTGTTCTAAAGCTGTATCTGTACCCATTGGATGCAGTGATCACAATATAGTGGCTATATTCAGGAAAGCCAAAGTTCCAACAGCTGGGCCTAAAATAGTGTATAAGAGATCATACAAGGATTTTGCTGTGACTCTTATGTAGATGATGTTAAACATATTTGTTGGTCTGATGTGATTAATGAGGAGCATCCAGACGCTGCACTTGATTAATTTATGAAATTGCTTCTTCCAATTATTGATAAACGTGCACCTGTTAAGAAACTGACAGAGCTGTTAAGGCTCCATGGATTGATGAGGAATGTAAAAACTGCATGGTTGAAAGAGATGGGGCAAAAGGAGTGGCTAATTAGTCTGGCTGCACATCTGACTGGCTTAATTTCTCAATTTGCAGTAAGTATGTGACTAAACTCAACAAAAAGAAGAATAAACTGTATTATGAAATTATGGGCAGAAAGACATTCAACTCCATCTTTCATTGAATCGGATAGCTTATTCATCACAAAACCATTTGATGTTGCCAATTATTCTAATGATTATTTCATTGGCAAAGTGGGCAAACTTAGGCAGGAAATGCCAACAACGAACAGTGAGCAATTGTATTTATGCATAAAAAATTTATAATTAAAGAAAAGCATTGCAAGTTTGAATTTTGTGAAGTTGGTGTGGGAGAGGTGGAAAAATCTAACAATAATGACAAACCTGACATTGACAACTTAGACGGAAAGCTACTGAGAATGATGGTAGCTGACTCTATAGCCACTCCTATCTGTCATTTTTTAAATCTGAGCCTAGAGGAAAGTCTTTGTCCTCAGGCCTGGTGTAATAGAGCCTGTGTGTAGCTGGTGTAGAGGAGTCAGGCGCAGGACAGCAGATATGAGTAAAAAACGTATTTACTCAAAATTCCAATACAACTCAAATAATCGAGCCCACAATAACGGACCGTATTACAAACACACACGCACAAAAAACATGGGGAAAACAGAGGGTTAAATAATGAACATATAATTGGGGAATTGAAACCAGGTGTGTAAAACAAGACAAAACAAATGGAACATGAAAAGTAGATCGGCGATGGCTAGAAGACCGGTGACGTCGACAGCCGAACGCCGCCCGAACAAGGAGAGGGACCGACTTCAGCGGAAGTCGTGACAGTACCCCCCATTGATGCGCGGCTCCAGCAGCGCCCCGACACCGACCTCGGGGACGACCCGGAGGACGAGGTGCAGGGCGATCCGGATGGAGACGGTGGAACTCCCGCAGCATCGAAGGGTCCAACACGTCCTCCACCGGCACCCAGCATCTCTCCTCCGGACCGTACCCCTCCCACTCCACGAGGTACTGAAGGCCCCTCCTCTGACGCCTTGAGTCCAGGATGGCTCGAACAGCATACGAAGGGGCCCCCTCGATGTCCAGAGGGGGCGGAGGAACCTCTTGCACCTCAGACTCCTGGAGTGGACCAGCCACCACCGGCCTGAAGAGAGACACATGGAACGACGGGTTAATACGGTAATCTGGGGGAGCTGTAATCTGTAACAAACCTCGTTCAGTCTCCTCAGGACTTTGAATGGCCCCACAAACCGCGGGCCCAGCTTCCGGCAGGGCAGGTGGAGGGTCCGGTTTCGGGTCGAGAGCCAGACCCGGTCCCCCGGTGCGAACACCGGGGCCTCACTGCGGTGGCGGTCGGCGCTCGTCTTCTGCCTCCTCATGGCCCGTTGCAGGTGCACATGGGTGGCGTCCCAGGTCTCCTCCGAGCGCTTAAACCATTTGTCCACCGCAGGAGCCTCGATCTGGCTTTGATGCCAAGGTGCCAGAACCGGCTGATACCCCAGTACGCACTGGAAGGGAGAGAGGTTAGTGGAGGAGTGGCGGAGTCAGTTTTGGGCCATCTCTGCCCAGGGGATGAACGCTGCCCACTTCCCCGGCCGGTCCTGGCAGTAGGACCACAGAAACCTACCCACATCCTGGTTTACTCTCTCCACCTGCCCGTTACTCTTGGGGTGAAAACCTGAGGTGAGGCTGACCGAGACCCCCAGACGTTCCATAAACGCCCTCCAGACCCTGGACGTGAACTGGGGACCCCGATCAGAGACCCCGTAGTGCCAGAAGATGTGTGTGAACAGGGCCTCCGCAGTCTGTAGGGAGACCGGGCAAAGGGAGGAGACGGCAGGACTTAGAAAACCGATCCACAACGACCAGGATCGTGGTGTTGCCTTGTGAGGGAGGAAGATCAGTCAGGAAGTCCACCGACAGGTGCGACCACGGCCGTTGTGGAACGGGTAGGGGTTGTAACTTCCCTCTGGGCAGGTGTCTAGGAGCCTTGCACTGGGCGCACACCGAGCAGGAGGAAACATAAACCCTCACGTCCTTGGCCAAGGTGGACCACCAGTACTTCCCACTAAGACACTGTCCGACCGATGCCAGGATAACCAGAGGAGGGTGACGTGTGGGCCCAATAGATCAACCGGTCGCGGACAGCAGACGGAACGTACAGACGCCCAGCTGGACACTGAGAGGGAGTGGGCTCTGTACGTAACGCCCGCTCAATGTCTGCGTCCAGCTCTCACACTACCGGTGCCACCAGGCAAGAGGCCGGGAGTATGGGAGTGTGATCCATGGACCGCTCCTCTGTGCCATACATCTGGGACAGTGTGTCTGCCTTAGCGTTCTGGGAACAAAACGGGTAAAGAACATGGCCCACCTTGCCTGGCGAGGGTTCAGTCTCCGCGCCGCCCGGATGTACTCCAGATTGTGGTGGTCAGTCCAGATGAGAAAAGGGTGTTTCGCACCCCTCAAGCCAATGTCTCCACGCCTTCAGAGCCTTGATGACAGCCAACAGCTCCCGGTCCCCACATCATAGTTTTGCTCCGCCGGGCTGAGCTTCTTCGAAAAGAAGGCACAGGGGCGGAGCTTCGATGGCGTACCCGGGCGCTGATAGAGCACGGCTCCTATCCCAGCCTCGGACGCGTCCACCTCCACTATGAACGCCAAAGAGGGATCCGGATGAGCCAGCACGGGAGCCGAGGTAAACAGAGCCTTCAGGTGACTAAAAGCCCTGTCCGCCTCAGCTGACCACTGCAGTCACACCGGTCCCCCCTTCAGCAGTGAGGTAATTGGAGCCGCTACCTGACCAAAGCCCCGGATAAACCTCCGGTAGTAGTTGGCAAACCCTAGGAACCGCTGCACTTCCTTTACCGTGGTGGGAGTCGGCCAATTACGCACGGCTGAAATGCGGTCACTCTCCATCTCCACCCCTGACGTGGAAATGCGGTACCCTAGGAAGGAGACAGACTGTTGGAAGAACAGACATTTCTGAACCTTGACGTACAGGTCAAGCTCCAACAGTCGACCAAGCACCCTGCACACCAGGGACACATGCTCGGCGCGTGTAGCGGAGTATATCAGAATGTCGTCGATGTTCACCACTACACCCTGCCCGTGCAGGTCCCGGAAAATCTGATTGATACCCCGATAGTCAATACACGGGCGCAGACCTCCATCCTTCTTCACAAAAAAGAAACTCGAGGAGGCAGGTGAAGTGGAAGGCCGAATATATCCCTGCCCCAGGGATTCGGAGACATATGTTTCCATAGCCGCCGTCTCCTCCTGGGACAGAGGATACACGTAACTCCTGAGAAGTGCTGCGTCTACCAGGAGATTTATTGCACAATCCCCCCGTCGATGGAGTGGTAATTTAGTCGCCCTCTTCTTACAGAAGGTGAGAGCCAAATCGGCATTATTCTGAGGGGATGCGCACGGTGGAGACCTGGTCTGGACTTTCCACCGTAGTCTCACCGATGGAAACCCCTACTCACCTCCCTGAGCACTTTTCTGACCACCCCTTGAGAGCCCTCTGTTGCCACAAAATAGTGGGGTCATGACAGGCCAACCAGGGTAGGCCCAGCACCACGGGAAACGCAGGAGAATCAATAAAGAAGAGACTGATTCTCTCCCTGTGACCCCCCTGCGTAACCATGCCTAGTGGAGCGGTGGCCTCCCTAATCAGCCCTGATTGGAACCTTTTGAGGATCTCAGGACCCATGCCAAATCTTTTTAGTCTCCTGAGGTGGAATAGGCTTTGTCGTGCCCTCTTCACGACTGTCTTGGTGTGTTTGGACCATTCTAGCTTGTTGTTGATGTGGACACCAAGGAACTTGAAGCTCTCAACCTGCTCCACTACAGCCCCATCGATAAGAATGGGGGCGTGCTCGGTCCTCCTTTTCCTGTAGTCCACAATCATCTCCTTAGTCTTGGTTACGTTGAGGAAGAGGTTGTTGTCCTGGCACCACACGGCCAGGTCTCTGACCTCCTACCTATAGGCTGTCTCGTCGTTGTCGGTGATCAGGCCTACCACTGTTGTGTCGTCTGCAAACTTAACGGTGGTGTTGGAGTCGTGCCTGGCCATGCAGTCGTGGGTGAAGAGGGAGTACAGGAGGGGACTGAGCACGCACCCCTGGGGAGCTCCAGTGTTGAGGATCAGCGTGGCAGATGTGCTGCTACCTACCCTCACCACCTGGGGGCGGCCCATCAGGAAGTCCAGAATCCAGTTGCAGAGGGAGGTGTTTAGTCCCAGAATCCTTAACTTGGTGATGAGCTTTGAGGGTACTATGGTGTTGAACGCTGAGCTGTAGGCAATGAATAGCATTCTCACATAAGGGTTCCTTTTGTCCAGGTGGGAAAGGGCAGTGTGGAGTGCAATAGAGATTCCATCATCTGTTGATCTGTTTGGGCGGTATGCAAATTGGAGGGGGTCTTGGGTTTCTGGGATAATGTTGTTGATGTGAGCCATTACCAAGCTTTCAAAGCACTTCATGGCTACGGACGTGAGTGCTACGGGTCTGTAGTCATTTAGGCAGGTTGCCTTTTTGTTCTTGGGCACAGGGACCATGTTGGTATTACAGACTCAATCAGGGACATGTTGAAAATGTCAGTGAAGACACCTGCCAGTTGGTCAGCACATACCCGGAGCACACGTCCTGGTAATCTGTCTGGCACCGCAGCCTTGTGTATGTTGACTTGTTTAAAGGTCTTACTCACGTCGGCTACGGAGAGCGGGATCACACAGTCATCTGAATCGATCAGGGCCCTGTCGTTCCATCCTGTGCTGGCGGCCAGGATCCGAAAGTCCAAAGCGAAATCCTGCATGATCCTCGTCCCCTGCCTCAGATGGAACAGACGAACTCTGCGTAATGGTCTCCTTCACTCCATTCGGCGTTGGCCCACTCCAGGGCTTTGCTTGAGAGGCAGGAGACGAGGGCGGATACGCTCTCACGTCCCGAAGGAGCCGGGTGGACGGTCGCCAGGTAGAGTTCCAGCTGGAGTAGGAACCCCTGGCATCCGGCAGCCGTCCCATCATACTCCCTCGGGAGCACGAGCCGAATCCCGCTGGGACCGGGTGAAGGAGGGGTGGACAGTGGGACCTGCTGTCGTGGGGCTGGTGGAGGCGCTGGCAGACCTCCTCCTCTCTCCCATCTATCCATCGTCTGCAGCACGCGATCCATGGCAGTGCCTAGACGTTGCAACATGGTCGCGTGCTGCTGGACGTGCTCCTCTACTGCAACAGGGAGGGCGTCTGCTCCTGCTGACTCCATTTGTCTGGGTGCGTGTTTCTGAAATAGAGCCTGTGGGTTGCTGGTGTAGAGGAGTCAGGCGCAGGACAGCAGATATGAGTAAAAAACGTATTTACTCAAAATTCCAATACAACTCAAATAATCGAGCCCACAATAACGGACCATATTACAAACACACACGCACAAAAAACATGGGGAAAACAGAGGGTTAAATAATGAACATATAATTGGGGAATTGAAACCAGGTGTGTAAAACAAGACAAAACAAATGGAACATGAAAAGTAGATCGGCGATGGCTAGAAGACCGGTGACGTCGACCGCCGAACGCCGCCCGAACAAGGAGAGGGACTGACTTCGGCGGAAGTCGTGACACCTGGAGGGAAGTAATTCCGCTACCCAAGAGTGGTAAAGTGGCCTTTGCTGGTTCTAACAGCAGACCTACAGTTGAAGTCGGAAGTTTACATACACCTTAGCCAAATACATTTAAACTCAGTTTTGTACAATTCCTGACATTTTATCCTAGTAAAAATTCCCTGTTTTAGGTCAATTAGGATCACCGCTTTATTTTAAGAACGTGAATTGTCAGAATAATATTAGAGAGAAGGATTTATTTCAGCTTTTATTTCTTTCATCACATTCCTAGTGGGTATGAAGTTTACATACACTCAATTAGTATTTGGTATCATTGCCTTTTAAATTGTTTAACTTGGGTCAAACGTTTCGGGTAGCCTTCCACAAGCTTCCCACAATAAGTTGGGTGAATTTTGGCCCATTCCTCCTGAAAGAGCAGGTTTGTAGGCCTCCTTGCTCACACAAGCTTTTTCAGTTCTGCCCACAAATGTTCTATAGGATTGAGGTCAGGGCTTTGTGATGGCCACTCGAATACCTTGACTTTGTTGGCCTTAAGCCATTTTGCCACAACTTTGGAAGTATGCTTGAGGTCATTGTCCATTTGGAAGACCCATTTGCGACTAAGCTTTAACCTCCTGACTGATGTCTTGAGAGGTTGCTTCAATATATCCACATAATTTTCCTTCCTCATGATGCCATCTATTTTGTGAAATGCACCAGTCCCTCCTGCAGCAAAGCACCCCCACAACATGATGCTGCCATCCCCATGCTTCAAGGTTGGGATGGTGTTCTTCGGCTTGCAAGCCTCCCCCTTTTTCCTCCAAACACAACGATGGTCATTATGGCCAAACAGTTCTATTTTTGTTTCATCAGACCAGAGGACATTTCTCCAAAAAGTACAATCTTTGTCCCCATGTGCAGTTGCAAACCATAGTCTGGCTTTTTAATGCCGGTTTTGGAGCAGTGGCTTCTTCGTTGCTGAGCGGCCTTTCAGGTTATGTCGATATAGGACTTGTTTTACTGTGGATATAGATACTTTTGTACCTGTTTCCTCCAGCATCTTCACAAGGTCCTTTGCTGTTGTTCTGAGATTGATTTGCACTTTTCGCACCAAGGTACGTTTATCTCTAGGAGACAGAACGCGTCTCCTCCCTAAATGGTATGACAGCTGCGTGGTCCCATGGTGTTTATACTTGCGTACTGTTGTTTGTACAGATGAATGTGGTACCTTCAGTCTTTTGGAAATTGCTCCCAAGGATGAACCAGACTTGTGGAGGTCTACAATTTTTTTTCTGAGATCTTGGCTGATTTCTTTTGATTTTCCCATGATGTCAAGCAAAGAGGCACTGAGTTTGAAGGTAGGCCTTGAAATACATCCACAGGTACACCTTCAATTGACTCAAATTATGTCAATTAGCCTATCAACACCTTCAATTGACTCAAATTATGTCAATTAGCCTATCAGAAGTTTCTAAAGCCATGACATAATTTTCTGGAATTTTCCTAGATGTTTAAAGGCACAGTCAACTTAGTGTATGTAAACTTCTGTGAATTATAAGTTAAATAATCTGTCTGTAAGCAATTGTTGGAAAAAGTACTTGTGTCATGCACAAAGTAGATGTCCTAACCGACTTGCCAAAACTATAGTTTGTGAACAAGACATTTGTGGAGTGGTTGAAAAATGAGTTTTAATGACTCCATAAGTGTATGTAAACTTCCGACTTCAACTGTGTAAGCTTGCTGCCAGTTAGAAAACTGTTGACCAAACAAATTGACAGATTTTCAGTATGCTTATAGAGAAGGGCACTCAACATGTACTGCACTGACACAAATGACTGACTGGTTGAAAGAAATTGATAATAAGAAGATTGTGGGATCTGTACTGTTAGATTTCAGTGCAGCCTTCGATATTATTGACCGTAACCTGTTGTTGAAAGAACTTGGGTTGCACATTTTGGGAAATATTAAGAGGTGGAAACTTTCCATGTAATTAACGGGAATATATGGGAATTAACGGAAATATATGCATATTAATATTAATACCATTTAAATGTAGGTGTTTTTTGCATTGGATATATTTACCATATCATAAACCTTTTACCTCATCATAAGTAGACATAATTGCAAATGATTAAATCCTTCCAAAACTATTTAGTTACGAATTGAACTTTAATTAAATGAGTTGACTCTTCACATGGGATGATTTCACTGAACAACAAAAGGGAATATTGAATGATCCCCAATGATCCATCGGATCTCCCAAAAACATTTTCAACATACATCTGTAAAATGATAGTCTAGAAACTAAAGCTTTGGTTGTCTTCCTCTCAGGCTTCCATGTCTTCTCCCTGGACCTCCTCAATGTCCATCTCTTGAACATCAGACTCTGAGGCCTCATCTTCACTGTCACTTTCCAACCTTGTTGAGGATTGCTCGTTGTCAGGCTCAAAAAGCCTCAATATTGCCCGGATGGACACCAATTCTTCAACCCTTGTATTGGTCAGCCTGTTGCATGCTTTGGTGTGTGTGTGTTCCCAAACAAGGACCAGTTGCGCTCTGAGGCGGCTGATGTTGGTGGGATTTGGAGGATGATGGAGGCAACAGGGGAAAGAGCCTCCGATCCACATAGTCCCTTCCACCAGATGGCTGATGCAATATGGCAGTTGTATCTCATATCTCATCTCCATCCCAAAGCTCTTGCTTGGAAGTGTACTTCGCCAGAATGCCAAGAACCTTGCCCTCATCCATGCCAAGGAGGCGAGACACGGTAGTGATGACACCGTAGGCCTTGTTGATCTCTGCACCAGACAGGATGCTCTTGCCAGCATACTTGGGGTCCAACATGTACGCTGCGGCATGCATGGGCTTCAGGCAGAAGTCTCACGCTTTTTGATGTATTTCAGAACTGCAGTTTCCTCTGCTTGGAGCAACAGTGAAGTGGGCAGGGCAGTACGGATTTCTTCTCTTACATCTGCAAGCAGAGTCTGAACATCAGACAGGATGGCATTGTCTCCCTCAATCCGTGCAATGGCTACTGCTATAGGTTTCAGGAGTCAGGCTGGTTACCACTCTCTCCCAAAATACATAATCCAGGAGGATCCTCTTGATGGCTCTGTCCATATCGGCAGACTGTAATATGGCCGTTTCTTGGAGAGACTCCTTCCCCTCCAGGAGACTGTCAAACATGATGACAACATCACCCCAATGGGTGTTGCTGGGCAGCTTCAATGTGGTGCTCTTATTCTTCTCACTTTGCTTGGTGAGGTAGATTGCTGCTATAACTTGATGACCCTTCACATACCTAACCATTTCCTTGGCTCTCTTGTGGAGAGTGTATCCATTGTTTTCAGTGCCATGATGTCCTTGAGGAGCAGATTCAATGCATGAGCAGCACAGCCAATGGGTGTGATGTGATGGTAGGACTCCTCCACTTTAGACCAAGCAGCCTTCATGTTCGCAGCATTGTCTGTCACCAGTGCAAATACCTTCTGTGGTCCAAGGTCATTGACTGCCTTCAGCTCATCTGCAATGTAGAGACCGGTGTGTCTGTTGTCCCCTGTGTCTGTGCTCTTGTAAAATACTGGTTGAGAGGTGGAGATGATGTAGTTAATTATTCCTTGCCCATGAACATTCGACCACCCATCAGAGATGATTGCAATACAGTCTGCTTTCTCTAGGATTTGCTTGACCTTCACTTGAACTCTGTTGAACTCTGCATCCAGCAGATAAAGTAGATAAAGCATGTCTGGTTGTAGGGGTGTATGTTGGGCGAAAAACATTCAGAAACCTCTTCCAATACACATTGCCTGTGAGCATCAGAGGTGAACCAGTTGCATACACAGCTCGAGCAAGACGTTCATCAGCATTTCTGTGACTACGTTCCTCCATTGAGTCAAAAAAACATCTGATTCCAGTAGGACCATGAGCTGTTGCTAACGATAAGGTGTCTGATTCATCATTTTCACCTCGAATAGAAGTAGAGGGACTTTTGTCAGAGGTTGCTTGTTGTGAGCGCTGAGGGAACTTTATGCACGGCCAGATGATTCTGCAACTTTGTTGCATTCTTCACATATGATTTGGCACAGTATTTGCATTAGCTGCAGTGAAATGTCTTCACACATCAGATAGTTCCCGTGGCATTTTCCTGTGAAGATTAGAAAAAAATGAGTAAAAATAAATAATACAATTCTATATACAGATAAATAGTTAAGCAGTTAGATTAAACAACTCCTTTGTAAGATAAATGTTTTAAAATGAAACATGTATGGAAAAAGGTGAATTAACACTCCTCAGTTAGCAGGCTCAAGCAAGCTAAAACAAGCTAAAACCCACATGGTAGCAAAAACTAACTAACAAGCAAAAACAAACTTCTTAACAAGTTATAAATGATTTAAGCACACTTTGCTGTAGGCTACTATTTACTAGTTAACAAAAAAATTATGTATGTCAAAATATATTCACCCCACCCAGTATTGTAATCAAAACTTACCAGAAAGCATGTAGTCCTTGGCTCAGTCAGTGTAGTAGTGTGGGTTCAATAGCATCTCATTAGTGTGCAAGATCTTGAGAATCAGTTGTACATGTGATGGAAGAGTGCACTGCACATGTGACGAATGCACTGTGCATGCAGAGGGTTGCAATTCCATTGAATTGGGGATAGTTTAACCAAAATATGCCACAAGACCTAGAATTGCGTTGTGTATCCCACAAAAAAAGGTTCACTGTTATAAGCTAACTTTTTTTGACGAATTTAAGCAAAATTACCAAAATTCCAGGGCTTAACTTCCCATGGAAAATTTCCAGAAATTTCCCGGAAAGTTTCCGACCCTTTGCAATCCTAGTTATGGCTTTTCAACCTCTGCCATATCGTGGATTCAGAGCGACAGTTGAAGTCGGAAGTTTACATACACTTAGGTTGGAGTCATTAAAACTTGTTTTTCAACCACTCCACAAATTTCTTGTTAACAAACCATAGTTTTGGCAAGTCGGTTAGGACATCTACTTTGTGCATGACACAAGTAATTTTTCCAACAAATGGTATTTCACGTATAATTCACTGTATCACAGTTCCAGTGGGTCAGAAGTTTACATACACTAAGAGCAATTTCCAAACGCCTGAAAGTACCACATTCATCTGTACAAATAATAGTACACAAGTATAAACACCATGGGGCCACGCAGCCGTCATACCGCTCAGGAAGAAGACGCGTTCTGTCTCCTAGAGATGAATGTACTTTGGCGCGAAAGGTGCAAATCAATCCCAGAACAACAGCAAAGGACCTTGTGAAGATGCTGGAGGAAACAGGTACAAAATGATCTATATCCACAGTAAAATGAGTCCTATATCGACATAACCTGAAAGGCCGCTCAGCAAGGAAGAAGCCACTGCTCCAAAACCGCCATAAAAAAGCCAGACTATGGTTTGCAACTGCACATGGAGACAAATATTGTACGTTTTGGAGAAATGTCCTATGGTCTGCTGAAACAAAAATAGAACTGTTTGGCCATAATGACCATCGTTATGTTTGGAGGAAAAAGGGGGAGGCTTGCAAGCCGAAGAACACCATCCCAACCGTGAAGCACGGGGGTGGCAGCATCATGTTGTGAAGGTGCTTTGCTGCAGGAGGGACTGGTGCACTTCACAAAATAGATGGCATCATGAGGATGGAAAATTATGTGGATATATTGAAGCAACATCTCAAGACATCAGTCAGGAAGTTTAAGGCTTGATCACAAATGGGTCTTCAAAATGGACAATGACCCCAAGAATACTTCCAAAGTTGTGGCAAAATGGTTTAAGGACAACAAAGTCAAGGTATTGGAGTGACCATCACAAAGCCTTGACCTCAATCCTATAGAAATTTGTGGGCAGAACTGAAAAAGTGTGTGCGAGCAACAAGGCCTACAAACCTGACTCAGTTACACGAGCTCTGTCAGGAGGAATGGGCCAAAATTCACCCAACTTATTGTGGGAAGCTTGTGGAAGGCTAACCGAAACGTTTGACCCAAGTTAAACAATTTAAAAGGCAATGCTACCAAATAGTAATCAAGTGAATGTAAACTTCTGACCCCCTGGGATTGTGATGAAAGAAATAAAATCTGAAATAAATCATTCTCTCTACTATTATTCTTACATTTCACATTCTTAAAATAAAGTGGTGATCCTAACTGACATAAGACAGGCAATTTTTACTAGGATTAAATATCAGGAATTGTGAAAAACTGAGTTTAGATGTATTTGGCTAAGGTGTATGTTAACATCCGACTTCAACTGTATCTACAGTGAGGGAAAAAAGTATTTCATCCCCTGCTGATTTTGTACGTGTGCCCACTGACAAAGAAATTATCAGTCTATAATTTTAATGGTAGGTTTATTTGAACAGTAAGAGACAGAATAACAACAAAAAAATCCAGAAAAACGCATGTCAAAAATGTTATAAATTGATTTGCATTTTAATGAGGGAAATAAGTATTTGACCCCCTCTAAATCAGAAAGATTTCTGGCTCCCAGGTGTCTTTTATACAGGTAACGAGCTGAGATTAGGAGCACACTCTTAAAGGGAGTGCTCCTAATCTCAGCTTGTTACCTGTATAAAAGACACCTGTCCACAGAAGCAATCAATAAATCAGATTCCAAACTCTCCGCCATGGCCAAGACCTTAGAGCTCACCAAGGATGTCAGGGACAAGATTGTAGACCTACACAAGGCTGGAATGGGCTACAAGACCATCGCCAAGCAGCTTGGTGAGAAGGTGACAACAGTTGGTGCGATTATTCGCAAATGGAAGAAACACAAAAGAACTGTCAATCTCCCTCGGCCTGGGGCTCCATGCAAGATCTCACCTCGTGGAGTTGCAATGATCATGAGAACGGTGAGGAATCAGCCCAGAACTACACGGGAGGATCTTGTCAATGATCTCAAGGCAGCTGGGACCATAGTCACCAAGAAATCAATTGGTAACACACTACGCCGTGAAGGACTGAAATCCTGCAGCGCCCGCGAGGTCCCCCTGCTCAAGAATGCACANATGGAGGTGGAAACATTATGCTTTGGGGGTGTTTTTCTGCTAAGGGGACAGGACAACTTCACCGCATCAAAGGGACGATGGACGGGGCCATGTACCGTCAAATCTTGGGTGAGAACCTCCTTCCCTCAGCCAGGGCATTGAAAAGGGGTCGTGGATGGGTATTCCAGCATGACAATGACCCAAAACACACGGCCAAGGCAACAAAGGAGTGGCTCAAGAAGAAGCACATTAAGGTCCTGGAGTGGCCTAGCCAGTCTCCAGACCTTAATCCCATAGAAAAACTGTGGAGGGAGCTGAAGGTTCGAGTTGCCAAACGTCAGCCTCAAAACCTTAATGACTTGGAGAAGATCTGCAAAGAGGAGTGGGACAAAATCCCTCCTGAGATGTGTGCAACCCTGGTGGCCAACTACAATAAACGTCTGACCTCTGTGATTGCCAACAAGGGTTTTGCCACCAAGTACTAAGTCATGTTTTGCAGAGGGGTCAAATACTTATTTCCCTCATTAAAATGCAAATCAATTTGTAACGTTTTTCACATGCGTTTTTCTGGATTTTTTGGTTGTTTTTCTGTCTTTCTGACACCCCACTCCAAAAAGCAAGTTCTGCAGGCTCTAGTTTTGTCTGATCTTGATTATAGTCCAGTCGTGTGGTTCAGTGCTGCAAGGAAAGACCTAGTTAAGCTGCAGCTGGCCTAGAACAGAGTGGCACGTTTTGCTCTTCATTGTAGTCAGAGGGCTGATATAAATACTATGCATGCCAGTCTCTCTTGGCTAAGAGTTGAGGAGAGACTGACTGCATCACTTCTTCTTTTTATAAGAAACATTAATGTGTTGAAAATCCCAAATGGTTTGCATAGTCAACTTACACACAGCTCTGACACACACTTATGCCACCAGGGGTCTTTTCACAGTCCCGAAATCCAAAACAAATTCAAGAAAGCATACAGGATTATATAGAGCCCTTATTGCATGGAACTTCGTTCCATCTCATATTGCTCAAATTAACAGTAAACCTGGTTAAAAAAAACAGATACAGCAACACCTCATGGCACAACACCTCTCCCCTATTTGACCTAGATAGTTTGTGTATGCATTGATATGTAGGCTACGTGTGCCTTTCATTTTTTTTGTGTAGTTCTGTCCTTGAGCTGTTCTTGTCTATTGATGTTCTGTATTATGTTTTGTGTGGACCCCAGGAAGAGTAGCAGCTGCTTTTGCAACAGCTAATGGGGATCCTAATAAAATACCAAATACCATTCAATGTCCTACGTTTTGTATTAACCATGGCAGCCAGCATTGTAAAAACACAGGTGTGCAGAAAGATAATCAGCCTCTGGATTCTGTGGATCTTTTACACTTAATGTATTTTTCATGTCAGCAAGGCCCATCTATTCAAAGAAACACCATTTAATTCAATCTCTAGTTGAGTAAAATGAGGAGTCTATTGCTTCAGTTTTGTTTTCACTTCTTGTTATCTGGTAAATAACCAACAACCATGGATAACCACAAGGTAAATAAGGTGAGGAAATGTCAGCCAGGACCATCTTTAAAGAAACCCCATTTATTTCAATCTCTAGCTGAGTAAAATAAGTAGCTGTGTTCTTTAAATTTACTGTTATGGTATTTCAAAGGATGACATTCACTGCTATAAACCTGTCTCCAATATAATCGCATAGTTTACACAGACCCAATGCGGAACTTTGACCCACAAATCTTAGTGTGAAAAGACGTCCAATCGATTGTTTTGTCAATGAACTCAATGTATTCCAAACACTGGTGGTAACCAGATGATCCCAATAATTTAGGTAGCCTAGTAAACGATGCCCCCCTCTGGTCAGCTTCTGGCATGTTCTATTGCGAGTTGTCTGGGACTCGTTGTTTTCTGTGTTTACTACTCAAAGATATTTTACTTATTAAGTAAAATACAAAATTATCTGCAATACACTGGTCTCAAATATATTAGCATTACTAGGCCACAACCATGGTGGACCCATTGTAAAATTAGAGGCTTTTTATTGTATTAAAACATGTCTCAGTCCAACGTGCCTAGCTAGCTCTGCTGTTAGCCCTCCCTGACCAATGGACTATTGACATCGCTTTGTCACGCACAGTGGACTTGACTACTTATTTTATGTCAAAAAGGGAGTTAATAAGTATTGCAGAATATAATCAAGAAAATAGCAGAGGCCATATGGCAGTGCTGTGTAACTAGAACTGCAATCATATTAAACACAGCTTATGTTATGTCAAATCAACTAACTAGCAAACCAAATGTGTTTTCTTTCATCTGTATCTCTGGGAGTCAAAGATTCTGCAGTCCAAAGCAGTGGATGGCTTGGCCCTCATGAAGAACACCAACTCATCCAACTTTGTGCTGCAGCTCCCTCCAAACTATGGACAGACTTTTACAAAACCTACATGTAAGTAAGTAAGTAGAGAGGTTTTACAGTCCAAGGGTACTTCTCAATTCTCTCCTTCCTCCAAAAGTGTGCACTTGTTCACTTCCCTTCACGGATTTGAAGGGAAATGACTGGTAAAGGAAATATGGTGGAAATTCCTTCCCATACCTCCACCAATCTAATGCTTTTAGAATTGTGGAATGTAGTGAACAAGTGTAAACTTCAGGAGAAAGGAGATATTATTTGGACGCACCCAAAGACTCTTCACCGCACCCATTGCTATCTATGTCACACATCAATGAGTTGATCCACCATATAGGGTTGCCCAATGGTTGCATATTCTACAGTGCGAGTTAATCAGGTCAATTGATTATTGAATACAGAACGCTACATTACTTATTTAATTGAATAGCCTAATCATTCTACTTCCTTCTTCCATCCCCAGCCTCTATTGTGATCCCTACAGGCCAACACGTCCAGAGTTACACGAAACTGTCGTACATTTGAATAATAACATTTGTTGTGCAGTGCATAATGTCTGCAAACCGCTGTTTGGGAAAAGAGCTAACTGGTAGCCTGTAGAACGTTGATTAAATAATTTGGTTGACAGGTGTAGATTTACATGACATTTTAGTAATTTAGCAGAGACTTTTATCCAGAGCGACTTATAGTTAGTTAATTCAACTCAAGGTAGCAAGGTACGACAACCCCATGTCATAGTAAGTAAAACTTCAGTCAAAATATGTTTAATGTTTGAGGCACACCTTGATTGACATGCCAAGTTGTCAATAAGGTGTTCAGCAGCTTGATCAGAGCCAGGCTAGCAGCACTGTATGGTTAGGGTCAGCACAATGGTGTGAAAAAGGTAACAGAGAGACCTCACCACCTTGTTGTTTTTTGGCAACCTATTACACTTCACTGGGATTGCGTTCCAATAATCTCTCCTTTCTCACAAAGGATGCACTTGTTCATTTCCCTTCATGGATCTGAAAGGAAATCACTGATATATGGAAACTTCCTCTTGCAAAGTGTTTCCCAAATTTCCCAAGTTTGACAAACTCACCTGATTCTACTCATCCAGGGCTTGATGATTAGTTAACACGTTGAATCAAGAGTTTGTCTGGGGCTACAACAGAAATGTGTACTATTGGGGGTTGGGTACTGGAGGACTGGAGTTGGGGAAACACTGCTCTAGCACATGCCTACATCAATCCAATGCTTTTAAAAGTGAACGAGTGCACACTTTGGGAATAAGGAGAGATTATTGGGACGCACCCTGAGAGTGACTTGGGGAAAGCAGCAGCAGCCCATTAAACCCCATGTTCTTATGTGATTCTATACACACCAGGGTTGTAACAAATTTTTCTGGGAAAGGGCCTTGTGTTGTGTCTGGTAACAGGAGGACAGGTCAAGATGACACTATTAACCATACAAAGGATGGGGATGGTGGGGCACATTTTAATTTAAGCCTAGATGTGGGCAGAGCAAAGAAAGGTAAAAAGGAAATCAGTCTTTAGAGCATCCTGTTTGTGGGCAGCTAGGGTTTTTCTTCCCTCCCCTCTCTCTCAATTTGATGTTAAAGGCCCAGTGCAGTCAGAATTCTGTTTTTCCTGTGTTTTATATCCTATTGTACAATGGCTGATGAAACGAACATTGTAAAAGTGTGAACAAATGTGATCAGTGTTATTTCCTGATAGTTGCTGGTTGAAAATATAATCTACACAGGAACTTTTAATGAGCAGGTTTGCATGGATGGGAGTTTATGCTTTCCATTGTGACATCCCCATGTGGTAAATTGGTTAATTGAACAATAACAAAGAGAGTTCCAAACCCCTCTGCCAATAACAGCAATTTCTGCCACTTTTTCATGGAAATCTATTATAGTAATGTATTTAATTGTTATCCAGAAGTGATTTAATATGTATATAAAAATGGCTGCATTGGGCCTTTAAGTAGCTACCTTTTAGCACGTTTTAGTACCATAAAACAGTCTTATGTGTTTGGTTATACTGTAGCGGCATGAGTCATGATGTCAACAGTCCTCCTATACTGTATGAGCCATGTCAAGCTGAACAGGATCATCTTTTTTCTACACAAGAACTGTATGACCTACTACAGTAACTCCTTTTTATGAAATTACAAACAGTGATGTACACTAATTGTTAGGGATTTTTAGCATATCTATATCTCTGTGCACCTGATGAGGTTAAAATGTAGAATGTTTTCTTATGCGTATTAGACAGCCTCTAGTTTCGCAGGACTTGGGCCTGAACCCAGGACTCACTGAAAAACAGTGGTAAGTGTAACTGACAAGTCAACTCAGCGGCCCCATTATTTGTGTGAGAGCAGAGGTCAAGAAGACTTGTAGCCTACTAACTGTTGCGTTTTATTGTACTTGTGATCTTGTTGCACAAGCAATTTCCCTGTCTCTACAACAAATACAGTTGAAAGTTCTTTCATTGAGTGGAGCAAATATGTGTAAACTGTCTAATTGTGTTGTAGAACAACAGTGGGACTCTGTCCACCTTCTCTCTTCCTCCAGGGATGACCTACCCAGTCCAGATCCCTGCAGGGGTCACAACGCAGACAGCCTCTGGTAAGAAGGCGAAAAACATGCATTAGCCTTCCATATACTCCCTCGATTAACTTAATTGAACGGTCCAATGCTATTTCATAGAAACATTTACCAAAATCTCTATGATGCATGTTTATGATACATTAAATGTCATGATATAGAAAAAAGAAATAGCTTCATCAGTCTATTTTTTTCAACATTTACAATGGGACTTTTGCATCTATTTCTCCCCTCTTGACCTCCCTAAGGCCAGCTTTACAAGGTCAACGTCCCTGTGATGGTGTCCCAGGCTCCAGCCGGCCACAGCACTCTCCCCTCAGCCCAGCCCCAGCAGGGGGTACCTGTAGTGGAGCGGAGAGATCCCAGCTCAGCTTCCCAACAGTCAGCTATGGTGGTCCCTTCTACTGTCCTGAAGACCATGACCCCTCCAAAGACAGAACCGTTCTCCCCACGGCCTGTGGCCCCTCCCACAACTGTACCTCAGACACCAGTGCAGAAGACCCTGATACGTCCGGTCCAGGTGATACCTTCGGTCCAGGTCAACCACCATCTTGATGTTTTTGTAGCACTTTGGGTTTTTGAAAATGTAATATTATTATTCCCCAGCCACCTGATGAGAAGGCCGTGCTACCCAAACCCGTGGTCCAGCCCCCAGTTCAGGAGAACCATCTCCTTCAGCAGCCACAGTTTCCTTCAGCTCAGGCACGCTTTTCTGTGCAGACTCCAGTGTCCTTTTTATTTCCCGTCCCAACCGCCATCTCACCCACCAGAAGCCCCTTTGACAGTGGTGATTTCAATCTGGATGGGATTGACTTCGACAGTCCACAGCCACAGCAGCTAGACATGAGCCTGTCCTCGTCCCTGTCCCCTGTCGCCCAGATGCCAAGACTTTAGGCAAAGTCTTTAAAAAGAAATTCAACTCAGCCATATCTTCATCAAATAGCCAACAATCTCATGTAATTGAATTACAATGGCAAGGCAGGGTACTGCTATAATTCATAAAACATAGGCTTCCTCCCAAATGACACCCTATTCCCTATATAGTACACATCCTGACCAGGGCCCATAGGGCTCTAGTCAAAAGTAGTGCACTTTTATAGAGAATAGGGTGCCATTGGACAACAAGGGACCTGAGCCAAGGTTCAACATACAGCTTACATAATCATGTCTATTTTACCCAGGTCAAGATGAAGATGAGCCTGTGGAGGGGTGGAGGAGATGGTGAACAGGAGGACAACACACCTGAACAGGATTTGACAACTCACCTGGAGGGTCTACCTGTGTATGCTACCAAGGTAAGACAGGAGATAGCAATCCCATATCCACCCTAGACCCTATGCACTTTGGAGATCTGAAAGGATTTCATACTGTAGGTATAAGCAATATGGTGAAACTTCCACCTAACCTATCAGAGGGCAAGGTGGAGCTTTTGTCATATTGCTAATGTGGGAAGGGAATAAGATGTGGAATATGTGTTGCAGGAATTTTATTCTGCTAACATCCACCTGTACTCTAATTGGCTTCTGTACTTTAGCAAGGGGCTGTTGGGTGGGGATCAGGCTATAATGTAGCCTACTCAGTGGAGGGGTCCCATTCCCCCTCCCCTTTATTATTTATTTATATTTCCCCCTGATAAGTTATGCAGTCTGTCTCATCATTAAAGTGCAGTCTGGCACTGATGGTGCATTGTCAGCTTCTACAAGATGAAGACCTAACTCACAGAATTACACTAACACCAGTCAAATTCTCTCAGATCTCCACAAATATATAGGGCATCTGGTCTCAATTTGCAGTTCATAACACTTCCTGTTCCTCCTTCCCCAGCTGGAGATGAACCTGTTGAAAGACTACAACTACAACAATGCTGGCAGACATCATCCAGCCGGACAGCAGTTCCTACGTGGAGGAGTTGGAGGAGGAGATGGAAGGAGGTGTGTAGCATTGTGTCAACAATAGTTATGCTAGCCAAGGGAAGTGTTTTCCTTGTTAGCTAGCGGTTGCTGCGTCATTCTCACAGAGGAGCTTGCTGATGCACGAACAAGCTAACGAGTGTGGTTACAGCAAAGTTGATGGATAAATGAAGATGTCCCTCTCAGGCCATTTACTATTGAAAATGGTCAATTCCGTTCTGAACAGGGTGGCTCTCACTTAGGCAACAATGCATCAGCAGCTGGGTCTGGTCTGCTTAGTTCATCGACTGTATATGAACCAGAAAAGATGAGGGAGTGGGATGTCTTGCTTCCTCTTCCGTCTCTGTTTACAGCAGTGATGATGGCAACTCCAGCTCCAGTGGTGACGGTGTCTGGATGGATGAAATCCCAGTGGAAGAGGTAAGAAATGGGTATTAAGGAAAAGAAGGGCGTCCAGTACTCTTTGTTTTTCAAAATAAGTATTTGGGTCTGGTTTGCCGGACACAGATCAAGCCTAGTCCGGGACAAACAAGCACTTTAAATGGGGAATCTCCTTAGACAAGTCCCAATGCTGATGAACCTGTACAAAAATCAGTAGATGTTGCTATTTCATTGTTTGACAGTAATCACCTAACACAGTATTTGGGGCCTAGTATGCCTTATTGGAATGAACAAAACCAGAACGATTAACCTAAAACCAGAGCGATTAACCCTAACACAAATTATTGTATTTTTCTTGTCTATAGTGAATACATTGTTTAAACATTCACAGTGTAGGTTGGAGAAAGTATGTGAACCCCTAGGCTAATGACTTATCCAAAAGCTAATTGGAGTCAGGAGTCAGCTAACCTGGAGTCCAATCAATGAGACGAGATTGGAGATGTTGGTTAGAGCTGCCTTGCCCTATAAAAAACATTCACAAAAGTTTGCTATTCACAAGAAACATTGCCTGATGTGAACCATGCCTCGAACAAAAGAGATCTCATAAGACCTAAGATTAAGAATTGTTGACTTACAGAAATCTATGGAACATGCTAACCTCTGTTGAGGAGTCTACGATATGTAAAACACTAAACAAGAATGGTGTTCCTGGGAGGACACCACGGAAGAAGCCACTGCTGTCCAAAAAAACATTGCTACAAGTATGAAGTTTGCCAAAGTGCACCTGGATGTTCCACAGCGCTACTGATAAAATAGTCTGTGGACAGATGAAACTACAGTTGAGTTGTTTGGAAGGAACACACAACACTATTTATGGAGAAAAAAGGCACAGCACACCAACATCAAAGCCTCATCCCAACTGTATCGTATGGTGAAGGGAGCATCATGGTTTGGGGCTGCTTTTCTGCCTCAGGGCCTGGACCGCTTGCTATCATCGACGGAAAAAGGAATTCCCAAGTTTATCAAGACATTTTGCAGGATAATGTTAGGCTATCTGTCTATTGTTGTGACTTAGATGAAGATCAGATAAAATTTTATGACCAATTTATGTAGAAATCCAAGTATTTCCAAGGGTTCACATACTTTTTCTTGCCACTGTGTGTGTGTGTGTGTGTGTGTGTGTGTGTGTGTGTGTGTGTGTCTGTGTGTGTGTGTGTGTGTTATCGATAACAGTCACTTATTAATCATTACCTCATCAGTCTCATTCTGAACTTCGCAGACTTCTTGAATCCGCAAGAACCCCAGCCTTTTCTGATTATTCAGTACTACACAAATGTATAAAATTATTTATTTACTAACTAACTAAATAATAACACAGAATACACACACACTTACATGAGACAAAAGTCCCTTGTGGACTGACAAGATATGATGGCTTGTTACACATGGAGAAGGGGGTGGGGAAAAGAGAGAGAGATGGGGAGGAAGGGACATTTATTGTACATTTGGAAACTACGCTCACAGTAACCATATACCTTACCGCCCATTTGGGTAAGAAACTTTTGAACGGTAGTGTGTATATATATCTTTTAGAGTTGAATTCTGGAGATGGTAACTCTATAAACAACTTATTGCCGTGGTGCCCCAAATTCCTAATGAGTTAATTGTTACATGATTAATTTAATCGGGTAACAATTAAACATAGTTAGTTGATTCGATAAATAACTAATCACATGAAAAGTCACGATACGATATTATCATGATACTTACATGCGAGCGCGAGCGTTGCAAAATAAATTCACACATACATGTTATTCAATCATTGCACCCACACTGCTCACGCGCCCCAACGAGCGTCTGCATTGCCAAGCGCTAAAATAGAAGTCAGTTCTATTTGTGACGATGAACACGGTGCAAGTCCTGCCTCTCCCATCTCCTCATTGGTTTATAGAAGCAGACACCCACGTGCCATCTCCTCATCGGTTATACCCACGTGGGTGATTGAAAGATGAACTGAGGTCGGTCGTGGTAATACACCTATGAAAGTTAGATGCCAATTGCCATATAAAGTCCAAAGAAGAAAAAGCCTGTAAGGAGGAGAGATGACTAGAAACGATTCGGTTAAACATTTTATGTGTGGATTAATTATCGGAGTAGAGGACCTTGTGCATTTCAGGTAAAATAGCAACTCAACATTTATATCCCAGGACAAATTAGCTAGCAACAGCAAGCTAGCTAAATAGGACAAATTAGCTAGCAACTGCAAGCTAGCTAGCTAAATTGCCATAAATGTTTAATGCTTTTCGACCTCTCCCCAAATTAATATAATTGGTTCAGAGTTTGTTTTGATATTTCAACCTGCTTGTCGTGATCTCGTTTGGTGTGGGGGTACAAAATCTATTTGCGAACGATGGCACACGGGGTATGGTGTTAGGTGCCAATACGATGTATTGTGATTCAATACTGTGATTTTTATTGTGATTCGATGTTCCAAACATATTACTTCAGATTCACCGCATTAAGAACCGGTGGAAGTTCTATCTGAAGAATGGGGTGATGTTACGGAGGGGAGGACTGTCTTCTCGAAGGCTGTTGAGAAGGCAGAGTGGTGACTGGATTCATGTTATGTTCCACTGCAATGCCAATACAGATTCTAAGTACCATGCTAGTGTGAATATCAGAACAGAACCTTGGTCTGTATTTCACCCATGTGGATACAGCCTTGACTTCAAGTTTTAAATGTGTCCAACGAGGTGTATAAAACAATAATATATTGAGAGAATATTATCATTTTGAAGTTAATGGGGAAAATCAGTTGTTCAGTGAGCTAGAAAAAACTATTTGGAATCTATACAGACTTCTGTGAAGGAAATGTCTGGATGAAAAGTAATGTGTCTGGCCCAAATCACACCCTATATAGTGCACTACATTTGACCAGGCTCCATAGGGCTCTGGTCAAAAGTAGTGCACTATATGGTGCATAGGGTACTATTTGCGATGCTCACAATATTTAATTCAGCCACCACAGTACTACTGTAAGGGCTTTTTGAATTGTTGATTTCATCTTTTACTTAACTAAACGTTTCTCTGCCATGGTGGTCTTTTCTGAGTCCTTGGTAGTGACTGAAATGTGAATTCAAATACCTCTTCTGTTTTCACTGCCAATAAAATATAAGCATTAATATGAACCCTGATGTTATTTTGTCATAAATTAAGAATGTACATACAGAACACAGAATCTAAAGGGAAAAGGACATGTTATGCAGTTAGGGCAAATGGATGCTTTACACCAGGGTTTCCCAACCCTCTGCTCAGGCCCCCCCAGATGTTTCACATTTTAGTTTTAACCCTAAACTGGCACACCAGATTCAATTAGTCTACTAATCATCAAGCCTTTGACTAATTGAATCCGGTGTGCAAGGAGAGAGTTGGGAAACCCTGGTGTATACGACCATGGCTGCCTCCCAAATGGCACTATATAGTGCACTACTTTTACCAGAGCCCTATATGGAATAGGTTGTCATTTGGGACGTAGCCAAACAGGTTCATGTGATCAAAAATTAATTAGCTTGAATGTGTGCTCAAACAGTCAGCAAATGTAGCTAATGGCGGAAAGTCAATTAACTACATAACATGTCCTTTTCCCTTTAGATTCTGTGTTCTGTA
Source organism: Hucho hucho (assembly GCA_003317085.1). Lineage (NCBI taxonomy): Eukaryota > Metazoa > Chordata > Actinopteri > Salmoniformes > Salmonidae > Hucho > Hucho hucho. Next base: position 19,187 of record QNTS01001070.1, on the reverse strand, counting down.
TGTACATTCTGTACAGTATTGTACAACTCCCAATAAAGTAAATAATTGAAATTGAGTTAATTCTGGTTAAATACTGTATGTAACAGACTCTTGGGATAATGGAGACAGAGACTTCTACTGGGTACAAAGTCATGGAAACATCACAACACAAAATTACAAATATATAGTTTATTACTAGTTTCAGTGAAACAAATGGGATAATAAAGGTTTTATTGGTTAATGTAACAGTTATGTTACTCACAAGTAAACTTATCACAACATTTTCTAAATAGAATATCACACCAAATGTTCAAATTAGAGGTATAAATCACAGCACTCAGGTTAGGTGATAGTGAAGCACAGCAAACAGTACAGCACACTTGAGGAAGCCACACAAGCTACTAGCTACCAATGAATCAGGCTAAAGGCAAATACAAAATGGCGTTCCCCTTTCAAAATGTACACAAGAAAAATACAATACAAACAATGCACTTTACATCTTACTTTAATCAACTCACCAATAAATCAAATCAAATTTTATTTGTCACATACACATGGTTAGCAGATGTTAATGCGAGTGTAGCGAAATGCTTGTGCTTCTAGTTCCAACCATGCAGTAGTATCTAACAAGTAATCTAACAAATTCACAACAACAATACTTTGGCAAAAACCAGTGCGGCAGCAGCTACCTCTCCCTGATCTGGCTTGTATGCCAAGATAACTCCATGTGCTTCTCTTTTATTTATCTAGGCAAGTCAGTTAGGAACAAATTCTTATTTACAATGACAGCCTACTGGGAAACAGTGGGTTAACTGCCTTGTTCAGAGGCAGAACAACATATTTATTTTTACCTTGTCAGCTCAGGGATTTGATCTAGCAACACTTTTGGTTACTGGCCCAACACTCTAACAACTAGGCTACCTGCCGCCCCAGGTAAAGGGATGGGCACAGGCGCTCAATCACCTTGTTACAGCTGAGATTAAAAGTACAGCCTCAGAGGCGCATAAAGCCTGTTGCATGCTTCCTAGTCAAAAAAGTTTGCGCATATGTTATGACAATTTTGGGAGGTTTTTGTTCGTTTTGGTGTTCATACACACTACATTTTTCTTGAGGCAAGTCGATGTTCAGTAGTTGACGTTTACATCCCTTCATCTGTGATTTGTCAACAGTACTACTCCTAGTAGGAGTGGGAACAATTTTTAATTTTTTTTATTTAACTAGGCAAGTCAGTTAAGGACAAATTCTTATTTACAATGGATGGGATCCTTCAATAAAGTGTTTGTCGTCAACGAGAGATGACTAGTTTTCATGCAAATGTTTTCACTTGAGAAATACTACACCAAACATCTTATTTAGAACTAAAATTGCACATCTAAGACCTCCACACAAAAAAATTAAATCAAGAAATCTGTAATACATTTTTATCTTAATTCAGACTATTTTGGGGAAGTGTATAATGACTGTTGCTACGGCGTCCCAAGAGGGACAAACTGTAATATTGCTGCTTTTTAAAAAATGTTTCAAGTCTTTTTAAGGCAGCGGCTACGTGAAGCATAGACATTCACTTTGCCTACCCGAGTTCTGCTAGGAGCAAACCGAACCTAGTAGGGACGTTACAATTCACCAGTAGGGGTCCCTGGTTCAACTATTCTTGATAGTTCTGCTTTAAAAGGTCAGTGCAGTTATTCATGAATAGTGTAAAGGTGTAATTTCATAACAAGGACAAGTTTTACGAGCTGCACTGGTCTGAACAGGAGAAGAGCAGCTCTCCTCAGTAAAGTTCCAAACACTCAAAACCATTCGCTTTTGGAGGGTGAAATTCAAACTACAGTATCTTATATTAATTGGCTATGTATGTCATAGCTAATTTCTAAAGATGCCCCCCCTAATCTGATAGTGGTAGATACTCAGTCTGCCCTATGGCTATATACAGTTTAAGTCAGCAGTTAACATACACCTTAGCCAAATACATTTAAACTCAGTTTTTCACAATTCCTGACATTTAATCCTAGTAAATATTCCCTGTCTTAGGTCAATTAGGATCACCATTTTATTTTAAGAATGTGAAATGTCAGAATAATAGTAGAGAATGATTTCTTTCAGCTTTTAATTCTTTCATCACATTCCCAGGGGGTCAGAAGTTTACATACACTCAATTAGTATTTGGTAGCATTGCCTTGAAATTGTTTAACTTTCGGGTAGCCTTCCACAAGCTTCCCACAATAAGTTGGGTGAATTTTGGCCCATTCCTCCTGACAGAGCTGGTGTACCTGAGTCAGGTTTGTAGGCCTCCTTGCTCGCACACGCATTTTCAGTTCTGCCCACACATTAATGGGATTGAGGTCAGGGCTTTGTTTTGGCCACTCCAATAACTTTAAGCCATTTTGCCACAACTTTGGAAGTGTTCTTGGGGTCATTGTCCATTTGGAAGACCCATTTGTGACCAAGCTTTAACTTCCTGACTGATGTCTTGAGATGTTGCTTCAACATAGTCACATAATTTTCCATCCTCATGATGCTATCTATTTTGTGAAGGGCACCAGACCCTCCAGCAGCAAAGCACCCCCACAACATGATGCTGCCACCCCCGTGCTTCATGGTTGGGATGGCCTCCCCCTTTTTCCTCCAAACACAATGATGGTCATTATGGCCAAACAGTTCTATTTTTGTTACATCAGACCAGAGGACATTTCTCCAAAAAGTACTGTCTTTGTCCCCATGTGCAGTTGCAAACCGTAGTCTGTCTTTTTTATGGTGGTTTTGGAGCAGTGCCTTCTTCGTTGCTGAGCGGCCTTTCAGGTTATGTCGATATAGGACTCGTTTTACTGTGGATATAGATAATTTTGTACCTGTTTCCTCCAGCATCTTCACAAGGTCCTTTGCTGTTGTTCTGATATTGATGTGCACTTTTCGCACCAAAGTACATTGGTCTCCTTCCTGAGCGGAATGACGGCTGCGTGGTCCCATGGTGTTTCTACTTGTGTACTATTGTTTATACAGATGAACGTGGTACCTTCAGGCGTTTAGAAATTGCTCCCAAGGATGAACCAGACTTGTGGAGGTCTACAATTTTTTTTGAGGTCTTGGCTGATTTATTTTGATTTTCCCATGATGTCAAGCAAAGAGGCACTGAGTTTGAAGTTAGGCCTTGAAATACATCTACAGGTACACCTTCAATTGACTCAAATGATGTAAGTTAGCCTATCAGAAGCTTCTAAAGCCATGACATTTTCTGGAATTTTCCAAGCTGTTTAAAGGCACAGTCAACTTAGTGTATGTAAACTTCTGACCCACTGGAATTGTGATACAGTGAATTATAAGTGAAATAATCTGTAAACAATTGTTGGAAAAATTACTTGTGTCATGCACAAAGTGGAGTGGTTGAAAAATTGGGGAGTGGTTGAGAAACAAGTTTTAATGACTCCAACCTAAGTGTATGTAAACTTCCGACTTCAACTGTATATATAAACTCAGCAAAAAAAGAAACGTCCCTTTCTCAGGACCCTGTCTTTTAAAGATAATTCGTAAAAATCCAAATAACTTCACAGATCTTAATTGTAAATGGTTTAAACACTGTTTCCCATGCTTGTTCAATGAACCATAAACAATTAATGTCGTTAAGACACTAACAGCTTACAGACGGTAGGCTATTAAGGTCACAAAACTTAGGACACTAAAGAGACCTTTCTACTGACTCTGAAAAACACCAAAAGAAAGATGTCCAGGGTCCCTGCTCATCTGTGTGAACGTGCCTTAGGCATGCTGCAACGAGGCATGAGGACTGCAGATGTGGCCAGGGCAATAAATTGCAATGTCCGTACTGTGAGATGCCTAAGACAGCGCTACAGAGAGACAGGAGGGACAGCTGATCGTCCTCGCAGTGGCAGACCACGTGTAACAACACCTGCACAGGATCGGTGCATCCAAACATCACACCTGGGGGACAGGTACAGGATGGCAACAACAACTGCCCGAGTTACACCAGGAACGCACAATCCCTCCATCAGTGCTCAGACTGTCTGCAATAGGCTGAGAGAGGCTGGACTGAGGGCTTGTAGGCCTGTTGTAAGGCAGGTCCTCACCAGACATCACTAGCAAGAACGTCGCCTATGGGCACAAACCCACCGACGCTGGACCAGACAGGACTGGCAAAAAGTGCTCTTGACTGACGAGTCGCGGTTTTTTCTCACCAGGGGTGATGGTCGGATTCGCATTTATCGTCGAAGGAATGAGCGTTACACCAAGGCCTGTACTCTGGAGCGGGATCGATTTGGAGGGTCTGTCATGGTCTGGGGCGGTGTGTCGCACAATCATCTGACTGAGCTTGTTGTTATTGCAGGCAATCTCAACGCTGTGCGTTACAGGGAAGACATCCTTCTCCCTCATGTGGTACCCTTCCTGCAGGCTCATCCTGACATGACCCTCCAGCATGACAATGCCACCAGCCATACTGATCGTTCTGTGCGTGATTTACCGCAAGACAGGAATGTCAGTGTTCTGCCATGGCCAGCGAAGAGCCCGGATCTCAATCCCATTGAGCACGTCCGGGACCTGTTGGATCTAGGGTGAGGGCTAGGGCCCTTCCCCCCAAAACAAATTCTGGGAAATTGCAGGTGCCTTGGTGGAAGAGTGGGGTAACATCTCACAGCAAGAACTGGCAAATCTGGTGCAGTCCATGAGGAGGAGATGCACTGCAGTACTTAATGCAGCTGGTGGCCCCACCAGATACTGACTGTTATTTTTGATTTTGTCCCCCCCTTTTTTTCCAGGGAAACATTATTCCATTTCTGTTAGTCACATGTCTGTGGAACTTGTTCAGTTTATGTCTCAGTTGTTGAATCTTGTTCGTTCTGCCCCTGAATAAGGCAGTTAACCCACTGTTCCTAGGCCATCATTGTAAATAAGAATTTGTTCTTAACTGACTTGCCTAGTTAAATAAAGATTATAAATAAAACATTTGAATTGATGGGTGTCTACGGGAACGCAGGAGTGAGAGGAGGTTGGGTCTTGGTCACACTTGTTCATCTGCTGCTGCCCGCTCCCCTGCGAAGGAATCCGTAAGTCCCTGAAGGCTGCATTTCTGAGAAGATCCGAAGCCACCCGAGTTCCCTCGAGACTCATCGGCGATGGGTGAGTCGGACACACTGGAGCCTATGCAACTTGGCAGAACTAGATTATCGCCAAGGGAACGTTCATGTAGGCTGAGCGCCAACTGTTGTTTGTATTGTGGTGCTGTGGGGCATTACATAGCCACCTGCCCAGTAAAGAGACCTGTCTCATTATTAGGTATGAGTACACTGGTGAGCCAGACTGGGAATTCTCTAATTCCCATTACCCGTACTCTTTTGTGATCCTGCTGTGGGGAGACCAGTCTAAGCCTCTCCGGGTGCTCATTGACTCTGGGGCAGACAAGAGTTTTATGGACGCTACCCTGGTATTGGAACTAGGTATCCCCACTCAACTCCTCTCCTTTCCCATGGACGCTAGGGCACTGGACGACCGCTCCATTGGAAGAGTCATGCACAGTTCCAATTAATCTGTGGGTATCTGGCAATCACAGTGAGTCTATACAGCTTCTCCTCATTGAATCTCTTCATGTTGTGTTGGGATTTTCTTGTCTCCAAAAGCACAGTCCCGTTATTGACTGGACCTCGGGTTCCAGCCTGGGTTGGAGCTCGTTCTGTCACTCCCACGGCCTTAAGGCGGCGCAGGCGCCCCCGAGCCGCCCCCGAGATGTCCTCAGGGTTTAAGGAAAGCCTTGGATTTCTCTATTGTTCCCGCAGAATACCAAGACGGCTTTCAACACGACCAGTGGACACTGAGTATCAGGTCATGCCGCTTGGGCTCACCAATTCTCGCGCTGTTTTCCAGGCCCTGGTCAACGATGTGCTCCATTGCATTCTGAATCATTTTGTGTTTGTCTACCTTGTCAACATCCTTGTCTTCTCCCGGTCTGCCCAAGAACATGTCCTCCATATCCGACAAGTCCTTCTGCGCCTCCTGGAGAACCAGTTTGTCAAAGTTGAGAAGTGCGGGTTTCACCGCTCTACAATCTCCTATCTGGGATATGTCATCGCTGAAGGAAATGTCCAGATAGATCCTGAAAAAGTGAGAGCAGTGGTGGATTGGCCCCAACCCACGCAATTGCAACATTTCCTGCAGATTGCCAACTTCTACCGCCACTTCATCCGGGGCTACAGAACCCTGGCGGCTCCCCTCTCTGCACTCACTTCTCCCAAGGTACCGTTCACATGGTCCCCAGCTGTTGACAGGGCTTTTGTGGATCTTAAGCATCGGTTCACTACTGCCCCCATCCTCGTCTATCCAGACCTGTCGCCATCAGTTATTGGTTGAGGTCAATGCTTCTGATGTTGGAGTGGGGCCCATCCTGTCCCAGGACCAAAAGCTCCATCCTTGTGCCTTCCTGTCCCATCGTCTCAACTCTGCTGAGAGAAACTACGACGTTTGTAACCGGGAATTTCTGGGGGTCAAGATGGCACTGGAGGAGTGGAGGCACTGGCTGAAAGAAGCAGATTTTTTTTTTTTTGGGACCGATCATAAGAATTTGGAATATCTCCGCACAGCCAAGCGCCTCAACTACAGGCAGGCCCGTTGGGCTCTGTTATTCACCAGGTTCAACTTCACCATCTCCTACCGCCCAGGGTCTAAGAATGTGAAGCCAGACGTTCTAGCTTGCCTGTACAGTTCCGCTGGCTCACCCTCTGACTCTGAGACCGTCCTCCCTACCTCATGCGGCTTCAGTTGTCTGGGGCATTGAGCCCCTTGTCCACAAGGCACAACGGACCCTGGAGGGGGCCCAGCTAACCGGATATTCGGCCCGGTCTGAGGTCCTGGAATTGGCTCATTCCTCCAGGCTTACCTGTCATCCTGGCTCCCGTCGAACCCTGGCCTTCCTCCGACAATGCTTCTGGTGGCCCACTAGTATATGCCCAGAATAAGACTGCGTGGAAAGCTCAGTCGGGCCTCCTTCAGCCACTGCCTGTTCCTATTCGCCTCTGGTCCCATATATCCCTGGATTTTGTCACTGGGCTTCCTTCGTCTGATGGCAACACTGTCATCCTGACAGTAGTGGATCAATTTTCCAAAGCCACCCATTTCATTTCTCTCCTCAAACTACCCTCTGCCAAAGAGACGGCCCAGCTCATGGTGCAGCACGTCTTCTGGATCCATGGACTTCCTGTGGACATGGTCTCCAACCGGGGTCCTCAGTTCTCGTCCCTGTTCTGGAAGACGTTCTGCACCCTTAATGGGTCGTCGGCCTGTCAGAGCACGCAAACCAAGACCTGGAAACGACACTATCTGGAGCCAACAACTGGTCTGGGTGAAGTATGCCGGGGACACTCTTCCCTGCTTGGCCACTGGATTTTCCCCTGTCGAGTGCTCCATGGGGTATCAGCTCCCGCTCTTCCAAGAGAAAGAACAGGAAGTCAACATACCCTCAGCCCAGATGTTCGTCCACCGCTGCCAGTGTACCTGGAAAAAAGACCAACTCCAGGTATCGTCAACAAGTGGACCGCCGCCGGACTCCAGCTCCCCGCTATCAGCTTGGGCAGAGGGTATGGCTTTCAACACGGGACCTGCTCCTCCGGGTCGAGTCCCGCAAACTTTCCCCCCATTTCATTGGTCCCTTCCCCATCTCTAGAGTCCTTAGTTCCACTGCTGTTTGTCTTCTGTTACCCCGTGACCTCCGTATACACTCTACTTTTCAGGATTAAGCCCTTGTCTCACAGCCCTCACTCATCAGTAAAAGGCACATGACAGCCTGCTGGAGTTTGCCAAAAGGCACCTAGATTCTCTGGTCTGATAAAACCAATATTGAACTCTTTGGCCTGAATGCCAAGTGTCACGTCTGGAGAAAACCTGGAAACATCCCTATGGTGAAGCATAGTAGTGGCTGCATCATGCTGTGGGGATGTTTTTCAGCGGCAGGGACCGGATAGATTAGTCAGGATCGAGGCAAAGATGAATGGAGCAAAGTACAGAGAGTACATGTACATAGTTCTCTACAATCTCCATCACATGAATTCTAATACAATTACTCCTGTACATATGTAAATAACTGTAAAATAAATCTTTAGATACAGCTCGATTAATTAACTGTAAACATTAACTCTGTAACCCATTAAAGTTACAACATCCTCCTTACAAGCTCGATTCGATACGCCTCCAGATGCATGGGCTCCGATACAGGAACACTACTTTTTGTCTGAAATGATTCAATGCACTAAAAATGGTTGCATGAACACATTTTTCATTCTAAATTTATATCTGATATTGATGGAGATCAGAAGCTGAGCTGGATTTGTCTGAACTGACTTCTCTGTATAATGATACAGGGCGAGACCCAGATGCAGATGGTTCGAGTCTCTGATATTTATTTTAAAACCAGGGGTAGGCAGGAGACATGTCGTGGACAGGCAAAAGATCATAAACCAGGTCAGAGTCCAGGAGGTACAGAGTGGCAGGCAGGCTCAAGGTCAGGGCAGGCAAATATAGTACCAGTCAAAAGTTGGGTTTTTCTTTTCTTTATTTTTACTATTTTCTACATTGTAAAATAATAGTGAATACCTCAACTATGAAATAACACATATGAAATCATGTAGTAACCAAAAAAGTGTTAAACAAATCAAAATATATTTTATATTTGATTTTCTTCAAAGTAGCCTTCCTTTGCCTTGATGACAGCTTTGCACACACTTGGCATTCTCTCAACCAGCTTCATGAGGTAGTCACCTGGAATGCATTTCAATTAACAGGTGTGCCTTGTTAAAAGTTAATTTGTGGAATTTCTTTCCTTAATGCGTTTTGAGTTGTGTTGTGACAAGGTAAGGTTGGTACACAGAATATAACCCTATTTGGTAATAGACCAGAGTCTATATAATGGCAAGAGCAGCTCAAATAAGCAAAGAGAAATGACAGTCCATCATTACTTGAAGACATGAAGGTTAGTCAATACGGAAAATGTCCAGAGTGCAGTCGCAAAAACCATCAAGCGCTATGATAAAATTTGCTCTCATGAGGACCGCCACAGGAAAGGAAGACCCAGAGTTACCTCTGCTGAGAGGATAAGTTCATTAGAGTTACCTGCCTCAGAAGAGTTCAAGTAACAGACACATCTCAACAACAACTGTTCAGAGGAGACTGTGTTAACTCTTTTTAATAATTGACCTCCCATCACTTTCTTTGTAATCCTATTCATTTCGCAGTTACATAGGACTCAGGTTGCGTTCTATGATTTTGTCTTGAGAAATAACAACATACAGGATGTTTATATCAGTGGAGCCACAAAGACATTTCTGTCTAGTGCATGGGATACCCGGGAGCGCGCAGCTCGGTGTTTACATTTTCTGTCGTGTAGGTTATTATCCGAGTGAAATATAATAGCCAATATAGATAAATGGATGCCTAAGGATAAATTATAAATGATGTTTGATTTGTTTGGGCAAAGTTGATAGGTATAATTTGAACGCATTCTCTTCACTGTACAACGGGCGAGTGGACTGGAAATGCTTGGTTGGACTATCTGAACATAACACGCCAACCAAACGGAGATTTATGGATATAATAAATGACTTTTTCTAACAAAAGAACCATGGATTCTCTTGTTTGGACACTTGGGAATGCCCTCAGCAGAAGTTCTTCGAAAGGTAAGCGATTTATTTTAGCTCTTATATGGGTTTTGTGAGACCCGCGCTGGATATGAATTTATGCTAATGTGGAAAATATGAGAGGGGCTATCCTCAAACAATCAAATGTTGTGCTTTCGCCGTAAAGCCTTTTTGAAATCTGACAACGCTGTGATATTAACAAGACTCTAGTCTTTACAACCGTATGCAACACTTGTATATCCATGAATGTTAAATATTACAAATCTTTATTCTGAATTTGCCGTGCTTTGTTTGCTCCGAAAACGAGCCCGCTCACGGGATCGGATCCGTAAGAGGTTAATCAGGCCTTCATGGTCAAATTGCTGCAAAGAACCACTACTAAAGGACACCAATAAGAAGAAGAGACTTGCTTAGGTAAAGAAACACGAGAAATGGCCATTAGACCGGTGGAAATCTTTCCTTTGGTCTGATCAGTACAAATTTGAGATTTTTAGTTCCAACCGCCGTGTCTTTGTGAGACGCAGAGTAGGTGAAAGGATTATCTCCGCATGTGTGGTTCCCACCGTGAAGCAGTGCGGAGGAGATGTGATGGTGTGGGGGTGCTTTGCTGCTGACACTGTCAGTGATTTATTTAGAATTCAAGGCACACTTAACCAGCATAACTACCACAGCATTCTGCAGCGATACGCCATCCCATCTGGTTTGCGCGTAGTGGGACTATCATTTGTTTTTCAACAGGACAATGACCCAAAACACGCCTCCAGGCTGTGTAAGGGCTATTTGACCAAGAAGGAGAGTGATGGAGTGCTGTATTAGATGACTTGACCTCAACCCAATTGAGATGGTTGGGGATGAGTTGGACCGCAAAAGGAAAAGTAGCCAACAAGTGCTCAGCATATGTGGGAAATCCTTCAAGACTGTTGGAAAAGCATTCCAGGTGACTACCTCATGAAGCTGTTTGAGAGAATGCCAAGAGTGTGCAAAGCTGTCATCAAGGCAAAGGGTGGCTACTTTGAAGAATCAAAAATATTTTTTGATTTGTTTAACACTTTTATGTTTACTACGTGATTCCATATGTGTTATTTCATAGTTCTGATGTCTTCACTATTATTCTACAATGTAGAAAATAGAAAAAATTAAGAAAAACCCTTGAATGAGTAGGTTTGTCCAAACTTTTGACTGGTTCTGTATATTTATTTTTTACAGACAATCATTTTCGTTGTCATTCAACCATTGGCTTAAAATGTGATTTTACCCACAGTTCTGATTTACTGAGAATAGTCATGTGGCTGCGCCTCCCTTGCAGAGAAAGCATCCTTGCATCTTGATGTGGTAGGTGTAGAACTTGAAAGAGTGATGTTTTCTGGGGGACGTTGTACTACCCTTAGGCGGTATAGTGTGTGCTTCCAGGTTCTGTGCCCTGTAGAACTCCGCTCTGGCATGGCAAAAACTACAGCGACTCAACAACAAACGCATATCCTTCCGAAACGATCGAGTAAAGATGGTGTAGAGGAAGGGGTTACAGAGGGAGTTGATTGGGTAGAAGAGGACGAGGAGGATCTTGGAGTGGGAGACGGTGATGAGGGGCATGCGGAGAGCCGCTGAGATGCCGAAGAAGGAGATGGGTGCCATGCAGAGGAAGTCGGTAAAGATTAGGACGGCCATGCGCTTGGCGATCTTGGAGTCACCATGGCGGGTTTCTAGGTCGGGGTTGTGGATGGACAGGTAGATGCATATGTAGCAGTAGCAGACAATGAAAAAGGCAGTGACGTTGAGGAGGAGGAGGGCTACAACGTACACCTGGGAGGCTAGGGACTCGATGTCCATGGGCAGGCAGATCGACACCTGGAGGATAAAATATCAAAGAAAGTCAAGCAAATAAATGTATAAAGCCCATTTTACATCAGAAATTGTCATGAGGTTATTTTACAGCAGAAATCATCTACTACAGTATATAACACAAATCATGCCTGTAATGTGTAAAGTGAATGTTTGAATACGGGCCCAGGTTTACAAAAAGCATCACAGATTAAGCCTGGTCCTGGACTAAAAAGCATGTTCAATGGAGATTGAAAGTGCTTTATAGTCTAAGACTAGGCTTAATCTGTGTCTGGGAAACCAACCCTTTGAATTTTTATATATATATATATATATATATATATACAGTTGAAATCGGAAGTTTACATACACTTAGGTTGGAGTCATTAAAACTAGTTTTTCAACCACTCCACAAATTTCTTCTTAACTAACTATAGTTTTGGCAAGTCGGTTAAGACATCTACTTTGTGCATGACACAAGTCATTTTTCTAACAATTGTTTACAGACAGATTATTTCACTTATAATTCACTGTATTACAATTCCAGTGGGTCAGAAGTTTACATACACTAAATTGACTGTGCCTTTTAAACAGCTTGGAAAATTCCAGAAAATGATGAAATGGATTTAGAAGCTTCTGATAGGCTAATTGACAACATTTGAGTCAATTGGAGGTGTACCGGTGTATGTATGTCAAGGCCCACCTTCAAACTCAGTGACTCTTTGCTTGACATCATGGGAAAATCAAAAGAAATCAGCCAAGACCTCAGTAAAATAATTGTAGACCTGGTTCATCCTTGGGAGCAATTTCCAAATGCCTGAAGGTTCCACATTCATCTGTACAAACAATAGTACCACGCAGCTGTCATACCGCTCAGGAAGGAGATGTGTTCTGTCTCCTAGAGATGAATTTACTTTGGTGTGAAAAGTGCAAATCAATCCCAGAACAACAGCAAAGGACCTTGTGAAGATGCTGGAGAAAACAGGTACAAAAGTATCTATATCCACAGTAAAACGAGTCCTATATTGGCATGACCTGAAAGACCGCTCAGCAAGGAAGAAGCCACTGCTCCAAAACCGCCATAAAAAAGCCAGACTATGGTTTGCAACTGCACATGGGGACAAAGGCCGTACTTTTTGGAGAAATGTCTTCTGGTCTGATGGAACAAAAATAGAACTGTTTGGCCATAATGAACATCGTTATGTTTGGAGGAAAAAGGGGGAGGCTTGCAAGCCGAAGAACACCATCCCAAACGTGAAGCATGGGGGTGGCAGCATCATGTTGTGGGAGTGCTTTGCTGCAAGAGGGACTGGTGCACTTCACAAAATAGATGGCATCATGAGGCAGGAAAATTATGTGGATATATTGAAGCAACATCTCAAGACATCAGTCAGGAAGTTAAAGCTCGGTTGCAAATGGGTCTTCGAAATGGACAATGACATCTCAAAATGGGGCTACTTAATGTTAGATCCCTCACTTCCAAGGCAGTTCTAGTCAATGAACTAATCACTGATCATAATCTTGATGTGATTGGCCTGACTGAAACATGGCTTAAGCCTGATGAATTTATTGTGCATCCCGCGCATCCCGCAAAGGCGGAGGTGTTGCTAACATTTACGATAGCAAATTTCTATTTACAAAAAAACAACGTTTTTGTCTTTTGAGCTTCTAGTCATGAAATCTATGCAGCCTACTCAATCACTTTTTATAGCTACTGTTTACAGGCCTCCTGGGCCATATACAACATTCCTCACTGAGTTCCCTGAATTCCTATCGGACCTTGTAGTCATGGCAGACAATATTCAAATTTTTGGTGACTTTAATATTCACATGGAAAAGTCCACAGACCCACTCCAAAAGGCTTTTGGAGCCATCATCGACTCTGTCGGTTTTGTCCAACATGTCTCCGGACCTACTCACTGCCACAGTCATACTCTGGACCTAGTT
>QNTS01001069.1:351950-435252 GCA_003317085.1 Hucho hucho | reverse complement strand
CCGCTATCATCCAGAAGGCGAGGTCAGTACAGGTGCATCAAAGCTGGGACCGAGAGACTGAAAAACAGCTTCTACCTCAAGGCCATCAGACTGTTAAACAGCCATCACTAACATTGAGTGGCTGCTGCCAACATACTGACTTAAATCTCTAGCCACTTTAAACATAGGAATTGGATGTAACAATGTATCACTAGCCACTTTAAACAAATTTGTATATAATGTTTACTTATACGACATACTTATATCAAATGTATACACTGTACTCTAAACCATCTACTGAATCTTGCCTATGCCATTCGGCCATCGACTAAAAATTTCTAGCCACTTTAATAATTATAATTGGATGAAATAATGTATCACTAGCCACTTTAAACGTTGCCATTTATATAATGTTACATATCCTACATTACTCATCTCATATATATGTGTATATACTGTACTCCATACCATCTACTGCATCCTGCCTCACTCATCCATGTATTCATTCCGTTACTCTTTTGTGTATAAGGTATTTGTTGTGAATTTGTTAGATACTACTGCATGGTCGGAACTAGAAGCACAAGCATTTCGCTACACTCGCATTAACATCTGCTAACCATGTGTATGTGACAAATCAAATTTGATTTGATTTGATTTGTTGCTGTACATTTCAAAAGTGCTGAAAAAATAGTTATATTGACAACATCCTTCCTAGCTCGCTCATTAATATCTTAATTGAAATTACGGATTGCCTCTTATTTGCTTGTCGTCCCATTGTGCCATAGTTTGTACATCTCAATTGTGAGTAGAAACCACATTTGTTTAAGCAAGTCAGCCATAACAGCAATGTTTTTTTAAATGCAGTAAATGAGGTTGAATTAACTGTTTCGCTGCCAGTCAAGGCTCCACTGATAGCCAGGTATAGCAGTGGTAAGGTGTTGGGACTGCTGTTGAGACTCTTCTTTTGGGACAGCTTTATGTAGGCCCTAACAGTTTGTGTGCACAGTTTGTCACCGTTATCGTGCAATTAATGTATTGTTTAGTGTGGTGTTGTGTAGTGTAGTGGCTTTGCTGGCATGCATCCCCATCATTTTTTTTGTTTAGTTTGCCCCACCTAGATTTACATGCTAATATCGCCACTGGTCTCAGCATGACTACAGTGCAGTGAAAAAGTTTTTGCTGTCTCTCACGTCGCTGTAGAGGAATTTTGTCCCAATCTTCCATGCAGAAGTGCTTTAACTCAGCGACATTTGTGGATTTTCAAGCATGAACTACTTGTTTCAAGTCTTGCAACATCTCAATTGTGATTAGGTCTGGACTTTGACTAAGGCATTCCAAAACATCAAAATTGTTGCTTTTTAGACATTTTCATGTAGACTTGATTGTCTGTTTTGGATCATTGTCTCGTTGCGTGACCCAGCTCACAGACGGATGGCCTGACATTCTCTTGTAGAATTATCTGATACATAGCAGAATTCATGTTTTTTTTATAATAATGGGACCCATCTCGTCCAAAAAGTTAAACTTTTCAGTTTCACCACAAGAATGAAAGGTGATCTAGTCCTCTCTATCTCTCTCATGTGCCTCTATCCCCTTTTCTCTCCATTTGAATGTTAAGGCCTAAGTACACACACACCCACACTCACACACACGTCAGCTTGTACATGACCCTCTCTCTAAAGAAAACAGAGACAATTCCCAAACATCCATGTCACGGAAGAGGAGTGTGCTTTCTGTTTGTTCAAACAGAATGGCAGCCTGAGGTGGTTCAACTCTGTCTAGCTGTGGAGTGGGTGTCATTTTTATCCCAAATTATGTGTTTGGTTCAATTTTCACAAGTATCTGGTGAATTCTTTTTAAACTCGAAGTACAAAACTCTAAACTGAAAACACTTATAATGCACCCTGTCTTATTTTCAGAACCTTTGATTGCACATTAACTGAGGTTTCACACATCTTTCACCACTGAGTCATCCATGCAAAATCTGTTTTCTATGAAATACGATGAGAACATTTAGTTTAGTCACCAATACATCAGATAATGATAGGCTCACCATGTAGTCATTTTAACTACCATTAAATCTAATAGCAAAGAATACAAGATACACATTTCAAAACTGTTATTTATGAAGTGCTGAATAGAACGAATAGTATATGATAAACATAATTTTCCATACAGTATTTGACTAAAACTTGACACGCACAATTAAAATAATAATTTGTATCCAATGGCAGGTTATGAGGATGTTGATAAATGTGTCAGTCTTACAGTTTCATTATCCTTCTACAATACATACATGAAGCAGTTGGCAACTGTAAAAACAAAGCATGGTGTTGTATGCCATTTCTGCCCCATGCAACTTTGTATAAGGTCACCTTTTCTACGTGACTGATACAGTACTGCCTGTCTCTCTGCTAGAAATAAATAAGCTTACAGTCTATCAATGAAATTCCGATAATGAGAGGAATATTGTTCTATATAACCCAGGTATTTCAGCAGTGCATTGTACACTACACCATAATGGTAGCACATAGTGAGTCTTTCCACTCTGTCCTATTGAAGCATACCGGCTGATGGAGAATGATGTAGTATTTAAAGCCACATCCAAGTATGATTCGGTTTTACCTTACAACATAAATTGATGTCAAATTGATACATTTATGAGGTAGAAATGTTGAATTTTGCAGTGTTCCAACTATAGATGTTAACTATGCACTATGTAATTCTGGTTCAGTAGTTATCTGTTAGTTTGATTAAGTTATAGTCATTTGTATTGGTAACAAATGACAACTAAGGGTGTGTTCGGAAATTCAATATGATAGTAAATTAAATTTTATCTCGGAGCATTCAGAGCGCACACTGGACGCTCTGGCTGAGGAGGAGGATTGAGCGTTTTGACCTCACAACAGCAGTCAAGCAACCAAGCTAACTGGCTAACGTTGTCTAGCTTGCTAGCTACTTCCAGACACAAGTGAGGGAACCTCACTCTGACCATTTTACTCTGTTGTCATGTTATCCAGAGTTTTGGTGACTGTAACTGTGCTGCTGGCAACAATTTAATTAAGCTTTTTTTCTGACAGAAATTACAGCCTTGAGTCTTTTTGGGTATGACGCTACAAGCATGGCACACCTGTATTTGGGGGGGGTTCTCCAATTCTTCTCTGCAGATCCTCTCAAGCTCTGTCAGGTTAGATGGGGAGCATTGCTGCCCATCCAGTCCAGGCTTCTGCTGGGCCACTCAAGGACATTCAGAGACTTGTCCCGAAGCCACACCTGAGTTGTCTTGGCTTTGTGCTTAGGGTCGTTGTCTTGTTGGAAGGTGAACCTTGGCCCCAGTCTGAGGTCCTGAGAGCTCTGGAGCAGGTTTTCATCATGTATCTCTCTGTACTTTGCTCCAATTATCGAAGTCAGTGTTGAACATCTCATTGGCACATGCTTTTTACAATATTGTAGTTAATTGTAATAGCTAGATTTTAAACTGTTAATAACAACATGTAACTGGTGGTAATTGCGGTGTAATAATGAATGCTTGCTACCATGCTTGTAAAAAATTTGCAA
The DNA here is from genome assembly GCA_003317085.1 of Hucho hucho. Classification (NCBI taxonomy): domain Eukaryota; kingdom Metazoa; phylum Chordata; class Actinopteri; order Salmoniformes; family Salmonidae; genus Hucho; species Hucho hucho. The sequence goes on along the minus strand of QNTS01001069.1, from coordinate 431,715 downwards.
AGTTCTGCTAAATTCAGCAATTTATAATTTTGTTTATTCTTAGCAGCATCCAATATAAAGTTTTGTATTTTTCTCTTCTTTAGAGCATTACAAGTCAGAATAGAAATTGAGAACAGATTAAATATTTACTTCCTAAGAATCCACTGACTTGTCTGAAGTCGGTGTCGTCGATGTGCCTGAAGTCGGTGTCGTCGATGTGCCTACTTCTGTTGTACCGTCTGAGCTGTTTGGGCTACAAACTAATAGGACTAATATGACTAATATTTTCACGAACACAATGGTGTTTTCTGTTTTGCTCTAAGACCCCACAAGTGTCACGTGACTCATCTGAACACAACTTATACAATCGAATGGAAGTATGGATGTTGTGTGCCCCCAAAAATAAGGGGTTAAATATGTGTTTAAAAAACATACATATTTTCCTAGCCCATATTTCTTATGATATATTTTTTGTCTTTCTTTTTTTATTCATGAATGTGTTATTCAATGCATTTCTATGGGCTATAGTACTGATGGCCATATTCAAAATGTAATCAAATAATTGTTTTATATATGTTTTTATACCTAAAGGGGTCCTAAAATTCTAAATCAAATAGCTAAATTATCCAAGGTATGACCATCTTAAAACAATTCCATATGTCAGCTTATAACAATTCCATATGTCAGGTTGTAATATATTTTTAAAAGCCCTTTTTACTTCATCAGTTGTCACAAAGTACCACACTAAAATACTATCATCCCATTAAAAGAAGCGCATCTGCATAGTACCCTCTAATTCAGAGCATCCCAACAAAGTGTTAGTGTGTGTTTTCATTATTCTGTCTGTTTGGATGTAGACCTTCAGGATATGAAGGATTCTCCCTGGTGCCCTGTTTGGCTATGGAGCTAAGGTTTCTCCTTGGTGCCCTGTTTGGCTATGGAGCTAAGGTTTCTCCCTGGTGCCCTGTTTGGCTATGGAGCTAATGATTCTCCCTGGTTCCCTGTTTGGCTATGGAGCTAAGGATTCTCCTTGGTGCCCTGTTTGGCTATGGAGCTAAGGATTCTCCTTGGTGCCCTGTTTAGCTATGGAGATAAGGCCACACTATTTTCAAACTCTTCCTTTTTCTCTTAGTCATCCATGTATTTTTTACTCAAGTTGTTGTTTCCTAATTTGCATATGAATCAATATTAAAATGAATATTAATACTACATTCACTATAGGAGGGCATATTGGAGGTTCAACCTCTGGTGATAACTGCAGTTCCAGTACCTAGTGCAGGAATCCCACTGGACAGTGAAGATGCATGTACAGTGCCTTCGGAAAGAATTCAGACCCCTTAACTTTTTCCACATTTTGTTACGTTACAGCCTTATTCTAAAATGGATGACAAAAAAAATCCTCAGCACTCTACCCACAATACACAATGATGACAAAGCGAAAACAGGCTTTTAGACATTTTTGCTAATTATTAAAGACAAAAAAACAGAAATGCCGTATTGACTCCGGATTGGACAGTTGTGTGCTCAATTCCAGTGGTAGACCAGTGTTTTTGGTCACAGTTTGGGCTTGGATCCTGTTTTGTATGAAATCTTACAAGTGGTGTCCAGTACGACCTATGACAGCGCTTAAAATGACAGATGGCTTGGGTTCTTTGAGGAATGAAACACTGTATATTCTGCCAGACATTCTACCAATCAATAGCCTCATCATCAATAGCCAAATCCTTTATACTTTCAGTTGCAAAATTCCCTTGGTAAATATGTCTAAGAGTGTGTTACTGCCTCAATGCCAAGAGACACAGCACACTCTTAGAAAAAAAGGTTTCAAAAGGGTTCTTAGGCTGTCCCCTTATGAGAACCCTTTTTGGTTTCTGGCAAAACCCTTTTTGTTTCCATGTAGAACCCTTTCAATAGTTTTTCTAAGATTTACAACACATGGACATTCCCTCTGGGACATTCTACCCCCCCATTGACATGTATCATTGTTACAGTTGTAAATATGTATTTATTATTATTTTACCATTTTACCTTTGGTTTTGGGACCATTCTCTTACTAAGACCACTGTTTATTACTGATTTGTACTATTCCTTTATTTTTGTGATACAACACACACAGAGTATAGATAATGCTTGCAGTAACTAAAATGCCCATGGGGGGCAGCTTTCCTTTAAAGTACTGAGGAAGCCAATAAGATACAATGTGTTGTCTTGATAAAACCTGGACCCTCCCAGTTTCCCTTTGTGATTCTTGCTGAAATGTTCAACTGACTGGTTACACATTAACCAGAAGAGCTACAGTATGTAGAACCCTTTTAAGTTCTAGCAATTTTTTTTCTAAGATTTACAACACATGGACATTCCCTCTGGGACATTCTACCCCCCCATTGACATGTATCATTGTTACAGTTGTAAATATGTATTTATTATTATTTTACCGTTTTACCTTTGGTTTTGGGACCATTCTCTTACTAAGACCACTGTTTATTACTGATTTGTACTATTCCTTTATTTTTGTGATACAACACACACAGAGTATAGATAATGCTTGCAGTAACTAAAATGCCCATGGGGGGCAGCTTTCCTTTAAAGTACTGAGGAAGCCAATAAGATACAATGTGTTGTCTTGATAAAACCTGGACACTCACAGTTTCCCTTTGTGATTCTTGCTGAAATGTTCAACTGACTGGTTACACATTAACCAGAAGAGCTACAGTATGTAGTCTCCTTATCCATTTTTTCTGTTCTCATATGGCTACAGCATTCACCATTAGCAATTTGGTAAATGGGTACTTGGTATAAATCATATTTGAGACTATAAGTGCTGATATACAACAAAACAGGACAGACATTTATCCACAATGTAACTATCTGAAAAATAATCACCATAAGAACTGGAAATCTCTCTCTCTCTGATACAGTCTACTTAGTAAAATGTCAAGGTAAGCATTCTTTTCACGTTTTGTGGTAACAATATAACAGTTTATGGCATCATGCTTCCTTTAAATTTGTCTCTTGGTTTTTGTTAGCAATGGGAATCAGGTCTAGCGGACGTGAAATGAGGCTGACAATATCTTTATAGGTGCTGTGGCTGACTATAGGAAAAGACAGAATTATTCTGGGACTACTTGGGACTATTTATTTGTTAGCTTTTACCAATTAGCCACCACCACCATGGGTAAAGCTGATCGGATACAAACCTAAATCATTATCCTAAATACATGAATTTACCCCTGACTGCTATATTCAGTACAGCTATAGTATATCTACCATTTTGGATAAATATAAGTGTTATGGAACAGAGACTCGAGACAAAAAGGTTTCCAAAAAGGAGTAACAGGTTTAATGGAATATAACTGGTGATGACAAAAGGAAGTAGAGAAAGTCTCTGTAAGATGGTGATGGGAAATCCAGACAGGTATTCTTGTATGAGGAGAAGGAGGTAGCCGGAGGATGAACACTGGAACCAGGAAGACGAGGGAGACACTGGAAGGTAGATGAAACAAGGTAGATAACGAAGGTCGAGGTTAGAGGAACAGGGAGTGAGTCCTTACTCAAACGAGACAAGACAAAGTGACTGTGTTGGGGGAGTGCCTATATGCTGACTGTGCTGATGATCCAATGACGTGCAGGTGTGGGTGATTAGAACTCAGGTGACAGTGATCTCTGTGATTGTGTGGTGGTGGAGCCTGGCTGATCCCTGACAATAAGCCACAACTCTTTCTTTCTTTTACAGGATGTTGTGGATCAAAAACAGAAGACCAGAGTAAGTTTGTTTTCTTCTCTTCTCTGCATGAAAAGATTATGATGGATATTTGTCTTTCAAAAGAATAACATGTATTATGCAACACCATATTACTTTATACAGTGCCGATCATAGGGGATTCAACAAAGGATAAGGGTAAGCTTTTAGTCTCTTAATATAAATAATTTTAGTGGATCATTTAGTAGATCATCACCTTAATACAAAATAAGACAATCATGATTTGGAAATATGATCTCTGATTCTTAAGGACTTCATATGTCAGTGTTTGATGTTATAACCTAGCATTTTTTGTATATTAAACAACAAAAACATGCAATTGATGGAAAGCATGTGCAGTTATATGGTCTGACAAAATATTTCAGATGAAGAAAGTTAATTTAAAATATTTAACTTCTTAGGGCTAGGGGCCAGTATTTTGAAGTTCGGATGAAAAACGTGCCCAAAGTAAACTGCCTGTTACTCAGGCCCAGAAGCTAGGATATGCATATAAGTAGTAGCTTTGGATAGAGAACACTCTGAAGTTTCTAAAACTGTTAAAATAATGTATGTGAGTATAACAGAAAAAAACAGAGCAAAATCCATCCGGGATGTCTGAATCAGTCATGTCACACTGTTTTCAATAGGCCAGATATTCAAAGCCTCATAGTTTAAACCTCAGATTGCAGTTCCTATGGCTTCCACTAGATGTCAAGTCTTTATAAATAGGTTTTAAGCTTCAATCATGAAAATCAAGGGAGTAAGACCACTTGTTCCTGAGTTCACGTCAAGTGTCCTGTTTTGGATTTTGCGCGTAACAGGGAATGCGCTCTCAGTTCTTTTTCTCTTCTATTCAGCAGGTTATATTCCGTCTGAAATATTATACTTTATATTCATTTTAGGGTATCTGAGTATTGATTAGAAATGCTGTTTGACTTTTTTCGACAAACTTTATGGGTACTTTTGGGATATCGTTTGTCCGCATGGATGACCTCCTTTGGGCAGGTGGATTACTGAACAAAACGCGCCAACCAAACGGAGCTATATGGATATAAAGAGGAACTTTATCGAACAAAAGGACCTTTTATTGTGTAACCTGGACGCTTGGGTTTACCATCAGAGGAAGATCATCAAAGGTAATGATTTATTTTATGCTGTTTTTGAGTTTTGTGACAGCTCTCCTGGTTATGTTATTATGCTAATTGAATTTTTGAGCGGGGCGCTGTCCTCAGACAATCAAATTTTCTGCTTTCGCCGTAAAGCCTTTTTGAAATCTGACAATGCTGTTAAATTAACAAGAGTCTAAGCTTTTGAAGGGTGTGCAGCACTTGTACTTTCATGAATGTTTGAAATGAGTATTTTTGTAATTTGAATTTGGAGTTCAGCATTTCACCGGATGTTGTCAAAATCGAACCCGTTCACGGGATTGGATCCGTAACAGGTTTTAAGGAGAATTCTATTGTTTTGGTGATAGGTTATGACTCAACTGCAGGCAAGAAAACCCTTTACAGACTCAGAAACTCAGTTCAAACCATCTCTTAAGAAAGGTGATAAGTATATTACATCAATACAGTTGGTGCTGTGTATATTCTGTGTAAGCACCAACGTTGCACCAACTTACCCTAGTACACCATCTTACCCAAGCGCATCAGTATTAAGTCAGTATATATCTTTTCATTACACGGTATCTTTCCCAGTTATTAGCTTTGTATTCCATACCTTATTCTGGTTTATCACTGCAATTGTAGATGCATCAGCCAGATCCAGGAAGAACACTGCAGAGTTCAATAATGTGTCTCTTTGAAATACAATATAATTTCAGATAATATTAATGTGAAATGTGAGACACTGAATTTGTCATTGTTACGCTTAAAAATGTTTTTTCTTTCTCCAGATATAAATCAAGCACGCTTAAATGAAGGTAATGGGCTCTGTCAACAGAATCCGTTTTTCAACTCAATTAAATTACTTAATAAAATTACAATTCTTAATTTGCCCTATATTCCAAAAAATTTTATCAATGGAGATTATTTTGTAATTTAATCTGTTTTCCTATTCTCCACAGTGGATGTTACTCTGGATGTGGACACAGCTCACCCTAAGCTGAAGATAAATGGGAAATCACTACAGTGGATAGATGAATCAAAGCAGAGACACATTAACATTGAGAACTGTTTTGATGAAGGGCCTTTTGTGTTGGGAAATATGGGCCGTGCATGGAAGAGTTACTGGGAGGTGAATGTGAAGAAGGACGACTGAGTGCTTGGCATTGCCAAGGCAATGGCTCAAAGGTAGGGGTCGTTGGTTTTCAGACCAAAAGGTGGCTTCTGGGTAATCAGACTGTCCAATGGGAAAGACTTAAAGCAAAAGAGGATGAAAAACATGTTCTTGAGAAAGATACCAACTTTATCTGGAATACCTATCTGGATTATCAGGAAAGAAGATGGCTTTCTTTAATGCAGATGATGGCTCACTCATCTACACATTTATCAATGGACCAAATTATCAGGATGAAGTCCTGCCACTTCTCTCACCCTGGAACAATGATGCAAAACCAATCACAATTTTGTCCATCACATCAACATAGAAAAACATAATTGATCACATTCCCTGTCTGTCAATAGCTCATCATGGTATCATGTGAATAGTTTTTCGATTAAGTAATATCCAGAATTGTGGATTCATTTGCATGATCCTTTGCGGTCATCTAACCAGGCATCAACGTTGTGTTCCATTATCTGTATTAATCAGCTTTTAGATCTGCCACACCTGTCCGATGGATGGATTATCTTGGCAAAGGAGAAATGCTCACTAACAGGGATGTAAACAAAAATGTGCACAACATTTTAGAGATATAAGCTTTTTGTGCATGTGGAACATTTCTGGGATCTTTTATTTCAGCTCATGAAACATGTGACCAACACTTTACATGTTGTGTTTATATTTTTGTTCAGTGTAAATCACTTCAAGTAACTGTATTCAGATATGGTAGTGTAATGGGTCCCACAAACGTTTTGAGTAATGACAGCACATCAATTGGAGTTTACAGTGTGTGGACATCTTCACCTGAAGAGAATACTTACTGAAAACCCTCCTGTACCTGGGTGAAGACGTTGAACACCTGATAAAAAAGTACCTGGTAAGGGTATATATTCAATATTAATTCCCATTCCAAGTCAACTTATGAAATTGTGCAATATCCTTAACTACGTTCCCTGTTCATTGGTGAGGTGTACACAGTATATGATTATTTATTACTTCTAAGATCAGAGAATGCCCTGTCCTTTTTAAAATATTTTTTCCCTTTTTTATTTATTTTGCAGGACACTCAGAAAGGTAAGGCCGAGACAGAGCTGAAGCAGACCACCATGGCAATATTTGTCTTCCAGAAAGAAAGGGACTCTCCATTGAAGATGTGGAAATGTAGAATGAGCTGTTTGCTGTTTGCTCTCATGTATGCTCTTAAATTGAGCTATCCAAAGGTACTCCGATTCACCTTTGAGGTCTTTCAAAAAAATCGTAATGCAGCTTGATGGGCAGAATATGTCTCTCAAAGTGCAGACCATAAATACAAAGCTGCATGAGCCGGAGTAAACTGAATGCTCATGTCCCTCTGCATTGATCAAGGATCAACTGTTATGTTTTTGTAATCTGGATTTCAGTTGGAGTAAAGTGATTAAGTTAAGAGTTAAGTGAAGATATTCACAAGTAAAAATACAGCTGGCAAGGGACATATCAAGCTTGTGTCGTGTGTGTGCGTGCGTGCGTGTGTATGTACTTACAGTACCTCACTAGAGGACTTCATTCAAACTCAGTGAGATCTTGGAAGAATGGGGCAATGGAAGGGTTGGGAACAGCTGGCTTTCTCGTCAAACACTTTCTTCCATTTTCAGGATTCAAATCAAATCAAAATAAAAAAATAAAAAAATTGTCACGTGCCGAATACAACAGGTGTAGACCTTACAGTGAAATACTTACTTGTAATTAAAGAGCAGCAGTAGAAAATAACAATATATACAGGGGGGTGCCGGTACAGAGTCAATGTGCAGGGGCACCAGTTAGTTGAGGTAGTATGTACATGTAGGTAGAGTTATTAAAGTGACTATGCATAGATGACAACAGAGAGTGGCAGTGGTGTGAAGGGGGGGGTTGTATTTGTTATAATATTGAGTGAAAATGTTTATTACTCATATCTGCTGTCCTGCGCCTGCAAATAGTCCGGGTAGCCATTTGACAAGATGTTCATGAGTCTTATGGCTTGGGGGTTGAAGCTGTTTAGAAGCCTCTTGGACCTAGACGTGGCGCTCCGGTACCGCTTGCCGTGCGTTAGCAGAGAGAACAGTCTATGACTAGGGTGGCTGGAGTGCTTGACAATTTTTAGGGCCTTCCTCTGACACTGCCTGGTATAGAGGTCCTGGATGGCAGGAAGCTTGGCCCCAGTGATGTACTAGGCCGTTCGCACTACCCCCTGTAGTGCCTTGCGGTCGGAGACCGAGCAGTTGCCATACCAGGCAGTGATGGAACCAGTCAGGATGCTCTCGATGGTGCAGCTGTAGAACCTTTTGAGGAGCTGAGGGCCCATGCCAAATCTTTTCAGTCTCCTGAGGGGTAATATGTTTTGTCATGCCCGTTTCACGACTGTCTTGGTGTGCTTGGACCATGTTAGTTTGTTGGTGATAAGAACACCAAGGAACTTGAAGCTCTCAACCTGCTCCACTGCAGCCCCGTCGATGAGAATGGGGGCGTGCTCAGTCCTCTTTTTCCTGTAGTCCACAATCATATCCTTTGTCTTGATCACGTTGAGGGTGAGGTTGTTGTCCTGGCACCACACGGCCAGGTCTCTGACCTCCTACCTATAGGCTGTCTCATCGTTGCCGGTGATCAGGCCTACCACTGTTGTGTCATCTGCAAATTTAATGATGGTGTTGGAGTCGTGCCTGGCCTTGCAGTCATGAGTGAACAGGGAGTACAGGAAGGGGCTGAGCACGCACCCCTGAGGGGCCCCTGTTTTGAGGATCAGCTGGCGGATGTGTTGTTACCTACCCTTACAACCTGGCGGCGGCCGGTCAGGAAGTCTAGGATCCAGTTGCAGAGGGAGGTGTTTAGTCCCAGGGTCCTTAGCTTATTGATGAGCTTTGAGGGAACTATGGTGTTGAACGCTGAGCTGTAGTCAATGAATAGCATTCTCACAAACAGTTGAAGTTGGAGGTTTACATACACCTTAGCCAAATACATCTAAACTCAGTTTTTCACATTTCCTGACATTTAATCCTAGTAAAAATTCCCTGTCTTAGGTCAGTTAGGATCACCACTTTATTTTATGAATGTGAAATGTCAGAATAATAGTTAGAGAGAATTATTTATTTCAGCTTTTATTTCTTTCATCACATTCCCAGTGGGTCAGAAGGTTACATACACTCAATTAGTATTTGGTAGCATTGCCTTTAAATTGTTTAACTTGTGTCAAACATTTTGGGTAGCCTTCCACAAGCTTCCCACAATAAGTTGGGTGAATTTTGGCCCATTCTTCCTGACAGAGATGGTATAACTGAGTCAGGGTTGGAGGCCTCCTTGCTCGCACACGCTTTTTCAGTTCTGCCCACAAATTTTCTAAGGTCAGGGCTTTGTGATGGCCACAACTTTGGAAGTATGCTTGGGGTCATTGTCCATTTGGAAGACCCATTTGCGACCAAGCTTTAACTTCCTGACTGATGCCTTGAGATGTTGCTTCAATATATCCACATAATTTTCCTGCCTCATGATGCCATCTATTTTGTGAAGTGCACCAGTCCCTCCTGCAGCAAGCACCCCTACAACATGATGCTGCCACCCCCGTGCTTCACGGTTGGGATGGTGTTCTTCTGCTTGCAGGCCTCCCCCTTTTTCCTCGAAACATAACGATGGTCATTATTGCCAAGCAGTACTATTTTTGTTTCATCAGAACAGAGGACATTTCTCCAAAAAGTACGATCATTGTCCCCATGTGCAGTTGCAAACCATAGTCTGGCTTTTTTATGGTGGTTTTGGAGCAGTGGGCTTCTTCCTTGCTGAGCGCCCTTTCAGTTTATGTCGATATAGGACTCGTTTTGCTGTGGATATAGATACTTTTGTACCTGTTTCCTCCAGCATCTTCAAAAGGTCCTTTGCTGTTGTTCTGGGATTGATTTGTACTTTTCGCACCAAAGTACGTTCATCTCTAGGAGACAGAATGTGTCTCCTTCCTGAGCGGTATGACGGCTGCGTGGTCCCATGGTGTTTATACTTGCATTCTATTGTTTGTACAGGTGAACGTGGTACCTCCAGGCGTTTGGAAATTGCTCCAAGGGATGAACTAGACTTGTGGAGGTCTACAATCTTTTTTCTGAGGTCTTGGCTGATTTCTTTTGATTTTCTCATGATGTCAAGCAAAGAGGCACTGAGTTTGAAGGTAGGCCTTGAAATACATCCACAGGTACACCTCCAATAGGCTAAATGACATCATTTGAGTCAATCAGCAGCTTCTAAAGCCATGACATAATTTTCTGATAGCAAGGCAGCAACACATAACAACACAGCATGGTAGCAACACAACATAACAACCACATGGTAGCAGCACAAAACATTGTACAAACATTTTTGGGCACAGACAACAGCACAACTGGCAAGAAGTTAGAGACAACAATACATCACACAAAGCAGCCACAACTGTCAGTAAGAGTGTCCATGATTGAGTCTTTGAATGAAGAGATTGAGATAAAACTGTCCAGTTTGAGAGATGTCGAGGGTTAACACCTTTAGTTGGCGCTCCCTATTTGATTTCTAGAAAACAATCCTTTATCTAATATCCTGTTTTCATTTTGCTCCACTTTTTGGTTTGCTTCCTGTCTTTAAGTTTGGTGTGAGTTTTTTACTTGGTTTGCCTCTTATTGGGCATATTTAGTGGGCGCTCATGGGTGGCTGTCTTTTAGGTCTGAGTTGATGTTGCTAGTGAATTTTCAGTGGACACCCCCATGAGTGTCTTTCAGAACCCCTCCTTAAACCCTGGTTTCTGGCTGGGCAATGTAATCATCCGTATAGGCTACTTGCTTCTTCAAGTGTGATGATTAGCTGGCTAGCCTTAGCTTATTCAAAGAATCCATGAAGAATATAGGCTATAAATAATTTGTATTATCTTTCATATTTTTTTATTATGTTTTATGTATGACAATTTTAGTTGTGAAAATATAGCCTCGTTGGTGCTTTTCAACTACACAAATAGCCTAAGGAGAACATAGCCAAGTGGCTTTTGTAGGCTGCCATTTACTTTAACGATTTTACATTTAATTGTCATTTCTATTACTTCACAGTATATTTCCGGTTAAGCTACTAACACAGTAGGGATATATATAGCCGGTTAAACTACTAACACGGTCGGGATATATATATATATATATATATTCGGATAAACTACTAACGCGGATAAGGAGGCGAGTGGTTTGTGACAAGATCCACAAGAGCAGCTGCTGTCACGTCCAGCCCTGGGTTTCAGGCTGGGGTGTTTAGTAGGGTTTTTGGTTCTAGGTGGTATATTTCTATGTTGGGTTGATGGTTCCCAATTAGAGGCAGCTGATTGTCGTTACCTCTAATTGGGAACAATATATATGTTTGTGTTTTTCTATGGGGTTTTGTGGGTCATTGTTTGATGTTTGGTTTGAGTTATATGTTCACTGTAGTTACGATCTTCGCTTGTTTATTATTTTTCCCAGTTACGTGTAAAAATAAATATGTATACTGGAAGCATCGCTGCGTCTTGGTCCGTCACTCAAGAAGATCGTGACAGCCGATTTGTCAGCTCTTACCGCAGTTACACCTCCGACACTGCCAAACAAGAGCTATGCAGTTGTTGGCCAGCGCGGGTTAATGCTGCAACTGATTGAAACCTGCCCTTAGTCACACATAAAATGTTTCATTTATAAATCACAAAATTTCATGCAGAATCTATTTGAATTGCATATTTCCATGTCAAGTTCATGATTTCTAAATCACTTTGTTACAATATTTTTAAACAAACAATTTATGATTAAATATGTGTATCATGACACAAGGCAAGACCCAGATGCAGACACAGGAGGCAGATGGTTGGAGTTTAAGATGTTTAATAATCCAAAGAGGAGTAGGCAAGAGAATGGTCGTGGACAGGCAAAAGGTCAAAACCAGTTCAGAGTCCAGGAGGTACAGAGTGGCAGACAGGCTCGTGGTCAAGGCAGGCAGAATGGTCAGGCAGGCGGGTACAGAATCCAGAACAGGCAAGGGTCAAAACCGGGAGGACTAGAAAAAGGAGAATAGCAAAGGCAGGAGTACGGGTTGAGTTGTATTTGAGTTGTATTTGTTATAATATTGAGTGAAAATGTTTATTACTCATATCTGCTGTCCTGTGCCTGACTCCTTTACACCAGCTACACACAGGATCCTATTACAGAATCACTCACCTGAACGAATGGAGTCAGCAGGAGCAGACGCACTCCCTGTGGCGGTAGAGGAGCGCGTCCAGCAGCACGCGACCATGTTGCAACGTCTGGGCACCGCCATGGATCGCGTGCTGCAGACGATGGATCGATGGGAGAGAGAGGAAGGTCTTCCAGCACCTCCACCAACCCTTCTACAGCAGGCCCCACTGTCCACCCCTCCTTCACCCGGTCCCAGCGGGATTCGGCTCGCGCTCCCGAGGGAGTATGATGGGACGGCTGCCGGATGCCAGGGGTTCCTCCTCCAGCTGGAACTATCCCTGGCGACCGTCTACCCGGCTCCTTCGGGACGTGAGAGCGTGTCCGCCCTTGTCTCCTGCCTCTCAGGCAAAGCCCTGGAGTGGGCCAATGCCGTATGGAGTGAAGGAGATGTGGCGTTGGACCATTACGCAGAGTTCACCCGCCGCTTTCGGGCAGTTTTCGACCGCCCGCCTGAGGGAAGAGTGGCGGGTGAACGTCTGTTCCATCTGAGTCAGGGGACGAGGAGCGCGCAAAATTTCGCGTTGGATTTCCGGACCCTGGCCGCCAGCGTGGAATGGAACGACAGGGCCCTGATCGATTACTACAGGTGCAGTCTGCGCGAGGACATCCGTCGGGAGTTGGGCTGTCGAGACACCACCCTCACGTTGGATCAGCTGGTGGACCTGTCCATCCGGCTGGACAACCTGCTGGCTACCCACGGACGTCCGGATCGGGCCCTGTCAGTTCCATCCCCCAGCACCTCCGCTCCGACACCCATGGAGCTGGGAGGTGCTGCGCTTAGGGCGACCAGAGGAGGGGCCATTTCCTGCACCATCTGTGGCCGCAGAGGGCACACTGCTGGTCGGTGCGGGGGGGTTCCTCAGGGAGTCGAGGCAGCAGGCAGGGCACTGTCGTGTCACCCCAGGTGAGTCAGCACCAGGCTCACCCAGAGTCCCCTGTTGCTCACATATGTGTTTATTACATTTCCCCGCATTCCCAGCATAAGGCGCTCGTAGATTCAGGCGCAGCAGGGAATTTTATTGACTGTGCATTTGCCCATAGTTTAGGGATCCCCATTGTTCCTGTCGATATGCCCTTCCCTGTGCACGCCCTAGATAGTCGACCATTAGGGTCAGGGATGATTAGGGAGGCCACCGCTCCACTAGGCATGGTTACGCAGGAGGGTCACAAGGAGAGAATCAGTCTTTTGTTAATACGGTCCATTATTGTGGGCTCTAATATATTGAGTTGTATTCGTTATAATATTGAGTAAATACATTTATTACTCATATCTGCTCATATCCGCCTGACTCCTCTACACCAGCTACACACAGGATCATATTGCACTCTGCTTGGCTCTCAGCATCGAGGAGATGCATTTGGCGTAAGGCCCTTCAATAGACTTGTGTCCTGTCTAGAGGGTGTACTTGTACATCATGCTGCTTTTCGCTACAGAAACAGGAGATAGGCTCCTGCTTCTATGAGCCTTCTGGGTTGTACAAGGTTACTTACTATGGCTTATTACAAACCTTCCCAATCTATACATTGTTATGTAAGAGCTGGCATAAACTGATTGATCCTCATGATCCCAAGACATGAACTGATACACATCCAAGTCTTAAAAGCAATTCTTCACAAATCAATACAGCATACAGTAAATGTGCATGAAGGGAGGCGTAACATTACCTATTCACTATGCATGATTTGTATTTATAACATCCGTGTGGTTTGGAAAAAATACGACAAATAGCTGTCCATTATATTCAACAAAGTTGAAGACAAAGAATATAAAGTCAATGCCTAGTTGGTCCTGTGTGGATCAGTTGGTAGAGCATGGTGCTTGCAACACCAGGGTTGTGGGTTTAATTCACAAAGGGGACCAGTTAAAGTATAAAACTGTATGCACTCACTACTGTAAGTCACTGGATAAGAGCGTCTGCAATTTATTTTAGATGTGACGAAGAGACACATTTCAACGAGCAGCACAAAGAATCATACAATTATATCCATAAAGCAAATGCCTAAATATTACTGTAGTGACAATTACTCCTATTCATGTATGGCATATTAATCATCATTAGTGTAGTTAAGACCACTGAAGTGTAGCTCCCCATCACAATAAAGTAGCCTATTGACAGATGTAGAGTTGATCCTTAATGCTTTAGACTATTTACATTGTTTACTTTCAATGGACAAAATTGTGATTGGATCTGTATCATTGTTCCAGGGTGAGAAAAGTGGGCTGACATCATCCTCATAACTTGGTCCGTTGGTAAATGAGTAGATGTGTGAACCATCTTCTACATTAAAGAAAGTCACTTTCTTTTCCTTATAATCTAGATAGATAGCAACTTTATTTGGAATAACTTTGTCAAGAACATGCTCCATATCATCCATGGCTTTCAGACTTCCCCTATTGGACAGCCTGATTACCCAGAAGCCATTGGCAGGGCTGAGAACCAACTGCCCCTTCCTGTTAACTGTTTTCTTGGTAACACCAAGTACCCAGTCATCCTTCTTCTCCACATTCACCTTCCAGTAGGCCCTCCACGCACGGCCCATAATGCCTAGCACATAGGGATCTTCATCAAACGTCTTCTCATTACACAGTCTCTGTGGTGTTTCCTTTATCCAGCGTACTGTTTTCCCATCTATCAGTAGGTTAGGGTGAGCTGTGTCCACATCCAGAGTTACATCCACTGAGGAAAGAAAACACGTACATACTGTTGAAGAAACATATTTCTTATTTTTGTCTTAAAAACCTCTAAGCCGTTGGGGTGGAGGGGTACTAAGCTAACATATGGAACTGTTTAAGACGGTAATACCATGGATCATTTAGCTATTTGATTTAGAATTGTAGGACCCCTTTAAGGTATAAAAAATGTATATAATATTTGATAAAAATATACCAGTCAAAACTTTGGACACCTACTCATTCAAGGGTTTTTCTTAATGTTTTCTATTTTCTACATTGTAGAATAATAGTGAAGACATCCAAGCTGTGAAATAACACATAGAATCATATAGTAACCAAAAAAAGTGTTAAACAAATGTAAATATATTTTAGATTCTTCAAAATAGCCACCCTTTGCCTTGATGACAGCTTTGCACAATCTTGGCATTCTCTCAACCAGCTTAATGAGGAATGCTTTTCCAACAGTCTTGAAGGAGTTCCCGCATATGCCGAACACTTGTTGGCTGCTTTTCCTTCACTCTGCGGTCCAACTCATCCCAAACCATCTCAATTGGGCTGAGGTCGGGTGATTGTGGAGGTCAGGTCATCAGATGCAGCACTCCATCACTCTCCTTCTTGGTCATATAGCCCTAACAAACCCTGGAGGTGTGTCGGGTCATTGTCCTATTGAAAAACAAATTATAGTCCCTCTAAGCGCAAACCAGATGGGATAACGAATCGCTGCAGAATGCTGTGGTAGCCATGCTGGTTAAGTGTGCCTTGAATTCTAAACAAATCACTGACAGTGTCACCAACAAAGCACCCCCACACCATCACACCTCTTCCTCCATGCTTCACGGTAGTAACCACACATTTTAACCTTTATTTAACTAGGCAAGTTAATTAAGAACACATTCTTATTTACAATGACGGCCTACCGGGGAACAGTGGGTTAACTTCCATGTTCCGGGGCAGAACAACATATTTTTACCTTGTCAGCTCGGGGATTCGATCCAAAAACCTTTCAATTACTGGCCCAACGCTCTAACCACTAGGGTACCTGCCTCACCACACATGCAGAGATCATCCATTCACCTACTCTGCGTTTCACAAAGACACGGCGATCGGAACCAAAAACCTCCAATTTGGACTCATCAGACCAAAGGATAGATTTTCACTGGTCTTATGTCCATTGCTCATGTTTCTTGGCCCAAGCAAGTCTCATCTTCGTATTGATGTCCTTTAGTAGTGCTTCCTTTGCAGCAATTTAACCATGTAGGCTTGATTCACGCAGTCTCGTCTGAACAGTTGATGTTGAGATGTATCTGTGAATTGAACTCTGTGAAGGATGTATTGGGCTGAATATTCTGAGGCTAATAACTCTAATGAACTTATCCTTTGCAGCAGAGGTAACTCTGGGTCTTCCTTTCCTGTGGTCCTCATGAGAGCCAGTTTCATCATAAAGCCTGATGGCTTTTGCGACTGCACTTGAAGAAACTTACAAAATTCTTGAAATTATCCAGATTGACTGACCTTCATGTCTTAAAGTAATGATGGACTGTTGTTTCTTTTTGCTTATTTGAGCTCTTCTTGCCATAAAATGGACTTGGTCTTTTACCAAATTTGGCTTTCTTCTGTGTACACCCCTACCATGTCACAACACAACTTGAATGTCTCAAACGCGTTAAGAAGGAAAGAAATTCCACGTATTAACTTAACAAGGCACACTTATGAATTTAAATGCATTCCAGGTGACTACCTCATGAAGCTGGTTGAGAGAATGCCAAGAATGTGCAAAGCTGGCATAAAGGCAAAGGGTGGCTAATTTGAAGAATCTCAAATCTAACATATATTTTGATTGGTTTAACACTTTTTTGGTTACTACATGATTCCATATGTTATTTCATGTCTTCACTATTATTCTACAATGTAGAAAATAGTAAAAATAAAGAAAAACCCTGGAGTAGGTGTGTCCAAACTTTTGACTGGTACTGTTATTGTTTCAACTGCTGATTGTCCCTTGGTTGTTGAATGGAAAATGTGACAAAATATTAATAGCCATATTTAAGAAAAACTATAATAAATAGCTTAGTACCTTCATGTAACTTCTCATCTGAAAAAATGTAAATACAATTAAAACAGAGAAGTGCAATAACAAAGCTTACATTTCATTCAAACTATCATCCTGATGAGCATACTGTATAAGAAATAGAGTCATTACCGGTTGACTGCTCCATGGTCTGCACTGATGCATCTACAAGTAAATCAAAATAAATTAAATATATTAACCTGGAAATACACAGTAAATAACAGGTATTCCTTCAAACTATCATCCTGATGAGCATACTGTATAAGAAATAGAGTCATTACCGGTTGACTGCTCCATGTTCTGCACTGATGCATCTACAAGTAAATCAAAATAAATTAAATATATTAACCTGGAAATACACAGTCAATAACAGGTATTCCTATAATGCTCTACTTACTGTATGGTATATCTTGATTTTAAAAGTATGTCTTATGGTAGGATGTATGTGTGTGTAGTTTACATTCCTTACTGTACCTTGCTTAGGGGTTGATGTGGTAGACGTCTTTGGCTGTTCAATAACTGCAGTGTTATATCATTCATGTAAAAAAAATACTTCCTCATAATTTGATAAAACATTTTTCATCTGAAATACTTAAATACTAGAAATCATATTTTAAATGTACAACATGGGGATTTTCTACTTTTGAAGTAAAAAGTTTTTTACTATAATTATTATGTCTGTTCCTGTACAAAGTGTTATTCAAATCACATAGTTATGACCAGTTAGGCTGGTGCATAACTGGTGGCAGCGATTATGTGCACAAGCACTAACAATAAACAATCCCACACAAAGATATGGGGGGGGGAACAGAGGGTTTAAATACAACACATGTAATGAGGTAATTGAAACCAGGTGTGGAAACACAGACAAAACAAATGGAAAATGAAAAGAGGATCGATGATGGCGACTGCTGAACACCACCCGTCCAAGGAGAGGCACCAACTTCGGCGGAAGTCGTGACATTACCAAATATGCAAATATATTACTTTGCTCTTTTGAACTAGACAATTATTAATTCCACCATTATGATTTTAATGCAGCAAATACAATCAGCATAATGTACCTGTGTCGTCTTCAACAGGTGTGCTACCGCAACAGCCACCTGTACAAGGAAGAAAGTGCAGTGCAATCATAATCTGATAAAGAGATGTACAGTATGTACTTTCTTTAGTTCAAAATGTGTGCATCTCTTTCTTCATACATTAGTATATTTGTAATAGTTGTAATGATATTAGTTAGGGGAGGAGATATATTTTTGGGTTATACATGTTTTGATTCTTTTTTTACATTATCAAAGGAAAACTCTGCCCAAAACTATCTTTTAGTATTTGTTTCATTAGTCCGTTGCTGATATTGTCCCAAAATGTTTTATACGTCAGCAATCGTTTTCAAGATATGTAACTTTCTAAACACAGACATCTGGCCCGCATGATGTAATTTGCATCACATGATGCTGCGTTATGCATCACATGATGGAAAATGCACCAAATGGGATAGATTTATGTATTTTGAAAGTTACATATCTTAAACTTGATTGCTGACATATAGAACATTTTGGGACTATATTGTTTTTGGGTAGAGTTTTCCTTTTAATAATGTAAAAAACTAACTAAAATTTATATACCCAAAAATATATCTCCCTACCTAATTGGCTTTTTTATTTTAAGAGTGTACAGTTTCATCTGTGCAGCAGATTTAGTACAGCAGATTTACCCATTATAGTTAACAGTAGAGGAGGACCAAGTTCAGAAACAGCTCTGTACCGTATTATTCTTCTGTGGATAAAAAACATAGGAGAAAGTGAGGAGAGATACTGCTAAATGCTGCAAGCAGTAGGGCAAATTACATAAAGGTTGCTGTTAGAATTAGCTAAGGCAAAATGACTACACGTTTTGCACTAAGTAGAGACATACAGTACCTTCAGAAAGTGTTCACACACAGTTTATTTTTTCCACATTTTGATGTTATAGCCTGAATTTAAAATGTATTACAATTAGATTTTGTCAAATTGATCTACACACAATACCCCCAGAATGTCACAGGGGAATTTTGTTTGTAGAATTTTGGGGAAATTTATAAAAAATAAGAACATTTCTTCAGTCAATAAGTATTCCTACCCCTTTGTTAAGGCAAGCTTAATTAAGTTTGACCAAAAATGTGATTAACAGGGAAAACCGTAAGAAAATGACATGCCCTCCAGTTCTGTTCGTGATATTAAGATTCTAACAACGACAGTGTGTTAAATAGACCAATACTACATATACACAAAAGTATGTGGACACCCCTTCAAATTTGTGGATTTGTCTATTTCAGCCATACCTGTTGCTGACAGGTGTAAAAAAAAATCCAGCACACAGCCATGCAATCTCGTCGGGAGCTTCATGAAATGCGTCATTCCGAGTGTTAAGTGACACTGCAAAAGATGTGGCAAAGAAATTAACTTTTTGTCCTGAATACAAAGCGTTATGTTTGGGGCAAATGCATTCATATTGTCAAGCAAGGTGGTGGCTGTTATGGGTATGCTTTTTATCAGCAAGGACTATGGACTTTTTTAGGATAAATAGAAACAGAAAAGAGCACACAGGCAAAATCATATAGGAAAACCTGGTTCAGTCTGCTTTCCAACAGACACAGGGAGACTAATTCACCTTTCAGCAGGACAATAACCTAAAACTCAAGGCCAAATCTACACTGGAGTTGTTTACCAAGATGACATTGAATGTTCCTGAGTGGCTTAGTTACAGTTTTGACTTAAATCAGCTTCAAAATCTATGGCTTTCTAGCAATGATCAACAACCAACTTGACAGAGCTTGAAGAATTGTACATTCCAGGTGTGCAAAGCTGTTAGAGACTTAAATACATTTTAATCCCACTTTGTAACACAACAAAATGTGGAAAAAGTCAAGGGGTGTGAAAAACTTTCTGAAGGCACTGACATTCTTTGTAATGCATCCGTTCAGGTGAAAAGACAAGATAATCATTGTATTACCCTGAAACATGGATTGTACTGAAGGTAATGCTGACCATAAAACATTGATAAGAAAGTATCATTGTAGGAAACTCAGCATGCTATTCTGAGATATAGTACTGTAGTTTCAAACCCAAGGGCAGAGAGATGAAATTGTGGAATAAAGGCAATCACTATAATGCTTACAAATGTGAGCAATATTTTGCGCAAATGGTTTAGATAATAACTGAATTAATTGGTATAAAACGTTCTTCATGATATAGTGTTAAGAAATAAACAAATAAGTAATCAAAGAGCACAGGAAATAAACTAACGTTTCACTAACATACTACCTGACAAAGGAGATGATTGTGGACAACAGGAAAAAGAGGACCGAGCACGCCCCCATTCTCATAGACGGGGACGTAGTTGAGCAGGTTGAGATCTTCAAGTTCCAAAGTGTACACATCACAAACAAACTATTATGGTCCAAGCACACCAAGATAGTCGTGAAGAGGGCACGACAAATCCTATTCCCCCTCAGGAGACTGAAAAGATTTTGCATGGGTCCTCAGATCCTCAAAAGGTTCTACAGCTGCACCATCGAGAGCATCCTGACCGGTTGAATCACTGCATGGTATGGAAACTGCTCGGCCTCCGACCGCAAGGCATTACAGAGGGTAGTGTGTCGCTAGTTAGCTGGCTAGCTAATACAAGTCAGAGCAAACGTGGCTAGCTAACACAGCCTGATACCAGTGCTGGTGGAGGCCTTCTCAGCATGTTTTTTGTGCAACAGTATCTTCTAAATCAAAGAGGAATAGGCAAAGCATCAATATGTTGGCTATATGAATAAAGATTTAATGTAGCCAAAGATTATACGGTCCCCTAGGAAACATGGAACATCACTTTGGTTCCTACCCTGTCACAATAACTCGTCCATGGCATTTTCATTCGTTGTCATGTCAAACACACCGTATTCAAAGTGCCCACATTTATATTCTAATTACAGAATTATAATAAATATTCTATTTCCATGATTCCAAAAGTTCACCTAAGTGTTTTGATCTATATCGCAATTGCAACATTTGGTTAAAAATAAGGTCTAGTATTTCTGCCCATATCGTGGCAGTGTGGAAATGATCTCAAATGATTGCAGGAAATGCAGAAATTGATGGACATGCAAGAAATTATTTTAGGTTGAAGTTGAATTGAACAGTATAAAACAATCTGAATGGAGAATGACCCATTGAAATAATTTAGAAAAAAAACTATCAACTGCATTTATTTTCAGCAAACCTAACATCTGGAAATTGTCACGACTTCAGCCGAAGTTGGTCCCTCTTCCTGTTCGGGCGGTGTTCGGCGTTCGTCGTCACCGGTTTTCTAACCATCACCGATTCTTTCCTGTGTTTCTATTGGTTTTGGTTTTGATTGTTCACACCTGTTTTGTATTTTTCCCAATCACGCCACTGTTATAATTTCCTCCTTTTCCCGTCTTCCCTTGTGCGTGATTGTTTTGTCATATACCCGTGTTTTATTTTGGTGTTTTGTTTGAGTATTGCTCTGCTAGTGAGCCGGAATGTTTCTCTCGTGACTACATTAAACATACTCATATTCTGCATATCTCCTGCACCTGACTCCTTCCACACACCCCAGACATAATTACAGAAATATTTGTATGGACATAACAAGATTCAACAACTGAGACATAAACTGAACAGGTTCCACAGACATGTGACTAACAGAAATTGAATAATGTGTCCCTGAACAAAGGGGGGGTCAAAATCAAAACTAACAATCAGTATCTGGTGTGGCCACTTAGCTGCATTAAGCACTGCAGTGCATCTCCTCCTCATGGACTGCACCAGGTTTGCCAGTTCTTGCTGTGAGATGTTACTCCACTCTTCCGCCAAGGCACCTGCAAGTTCCAGAACATTTCTGGGGGGAATGGCACTAGCCCTCACCCTCCGATCCAACAGGTCCCAGACGTACTTAATGGGATTGAGATCCGGGCTGGCCATGGCAGAACACTGACATTCCTGTCTTGCAGGAAATCACGCACAGAACGAGCAGTATGGCTGGTGGCATTGTCATGTCAGGATGAGCCTGCAGGAAGGGTACCACAGGAGGGAGGAGGATGTCTTCCCTGTAACGCACAGCATTGAGATTGCCTGCAATGACAACAAGCTCAGTCCGATAATAATGTGTCACATCGCCCCAGACCATGACAACCCTCCACCTCCAAATCGATCCCGCTCCAGAGTACAGGCCTCGGTGTAACGCTCATTCCTTTGACGATAAATGCGAATCCGACCATCACCCCTGGCGAGACAATACCACGTAGAGCACTTTTTGCCAGTCCTGTCTGGTCCAGCGATGGTGGGTTTGTGCCCATAGGCGACGTTGTTGCCGGTGATGTCAGGTGAGGGCCTGCCTTACAACAGGACTACAAGCCCTCAGTCCAGCCTCTCTCAGCACTAATGGAGGGATTGTGCGTTCCTGGTGTAACTCGGGCAGTTGATGTTGCCATCCTGTACCTGTCCCGCAGGTGTGATGTTCGGATGTACAGTGAGGGAAAAAGTATTTGATCCCCTGCTGATTTTGTATGTTTGCCACTGACAAAGAAATGATCAGTCTATAATTTTAATGGTAGGTTAATTTGAACAGTGAGAGACAGAATAACAACAAAAAAATCCAGAAAAACGCATGTGAAAAATGTTATAAATGGAATTGCATTTTAATGAGGGAAATAAGTATTTGACCCCCTCTCAATCAGAAAGATTTCTGGTTCCCAGGTGTCTTTTATACAGGTAACGAGCTGAGATTAGGAGCACACTCTTTGTTACCTGTATAAAAGACACCTGTCCACTGAAGCAATCAATCAATCAGATTCCAAACTCTCCACCATGGCCAAGACCAAAGAGCTCTCCAAGGATGTCAGGGACAAGATTGAATACCTACACAAGGCTGGAATGGGCTACAAGACCATTGGCAAGCAGCTTGGTGAGAAGGTGACAACAGTTGGTGCGATTATTTGCAAAAGAAGAAACACAAAAAAACTGTCAATCTCCCTCGGCCTGGGGCTCTATGCAAGATCTCATGTCGTGGAGTTGCAATTATCATGAGAACGGTGAGGAATCAGCCCAGAACTACACGGGAGGATCTTGTCAATGATCTCAAGGCAGCTGGGACCATAGTCACCAAGAAAACAATTGGTAATACACTAAGCCGTGAAGGACTGAAAACCTGCATCGCCCGCAAGGTCCCCCTGCTCAAGAAAGCACATATACATGCCCGTCTGAAGTTTGCCAATGAACATCTGAATGATTCAGAGGACAGCTGGGTGAAAGTGTTGTGGTCAGATGAGACCAAAATGGAGCTCTTTGGCATCAACTCAACTCGCCATGTTTGGAGGAGGAGGAGGAATGCTGCCTATGAGCCCAAGAACACCATGCCCACCGTTAAACATGGAGGTGGAAACATTATGCTTTGGGGGTGTTTTTCTGCTAAGGGGACAGGACAACTTCACCGCATCAAAGGGACGATGGACGGGGCCATGTACCGTCAAATCTTGGGTGAGAACCTCCTTCCATCAGCCAGGGCATTGAAAATGGGTCGTGGATGGGTATTCCAGCATGACAATGACCCAAAACACACAGCCAAGGCAACAAAGGAGTGGCTCAAAAAGAAGCACATTAAGGTCCTGGAGTGGCCTAGGCAGTCTCCAGAACTTAATCCCATAGAAAATCTGTGGAGGGAGCTGAAGGTTCGAGTTGCCAAACGTCAGCCTCGAAACCTTAATGACTTGGAGAAGATCTGCAAAGAGGAGTGGGACAAAATCCCTCCTGAGATGTGTGCTAACCTTGTGGCAAACTGCAAGAAACGTCTAACCTCTGTGATTGCCAACAAGGGTTTTGCCACTTTTTCAGAGTCAGTAGAAAGGCCTCTTTAGTGTCCTAAGTTTTCAGAACTGTGATCTTAATTGCTTACTGTCTGTAAGCTGTTAGTGTCTTAATGACCATTCCACTGGTGCATGTTCATTAATTGTTTATGGTTCATTGAACAAGCATGGGAAACAGTGTTTAAACAATGAAGATCTGTTATTTGGATTTTTATGAATTATCTTTGAAAGATAGGGTCATGAAAACGGGACGTTTCTTTTTTTGCTGAGTTTATGTGTTGCCACCGTAGAGTCACGCACTACTCATGAAGCAAATTTAGAATTTCTATTAATCCACAACATAAAATACCTTCAAACACCATCAGAAATTAGAAAAATACCATGATATTACATTTTTGCCATTTCGTCCAGCCCTAAGTCTAGGACTGTTCTCTCTGCTACCGCACAGCTTGCAGTACAGGATCGCAAGTCTAGGTCCAAGAGGCTTCTAAACAGCTTCTACCCCCAAGCCATGAGACTCCTGAACATCTAATCAAATGGCTACCCAGACTATTTGCATTGCCCCCCCCCCCTCTTTTTCACCACTGCTACTCTCTGTTGTTATCATCTATGCATAGTCATTTTAATAACTCTACCTACATATTACCTCAACTAACTGGTTCCCCCACACATTGACTCTGTACTGGTACCCCTCGTAAGTAAGCATTTCACTGTAAGGTCTACAACTGTTGTATTTGACGCGTGTGACTAATAAAATTGGATTTGTTTGAGAAAATTGTCATGTTCAGTAATAATAAGAAAAAAGGCTCTACCTTGGTTCTCTCTGATACGAGTGTCTCGTTCATGAATGTGCCCTCGGAATGGAATGTACTCAGATTATGGAGGTAATCATTAACAGCAGCTAACAGATTGACAGCACCATTACAGTTGTGCACAAAGTCCACAATGACCCAAGCACCATTCAGCGAGCAGTTATGCTAATGTTTTCATGACCTGATTTATAGCGTTGAATTTTTATACATTTCGCTATTTCGCTATTCAGATCCTTCCAGGAACATCGCTGCACAGCTATTTTCAGGTCTCTCCAGAGATGTTCAATCTGGTTTAAGTCCGGGCTCTGGCTGGGCCACTCAAGGACATTCATAGACTTGTCCCGAAGCCACTCCTGCATTGTCTTGACTGTGTGCTGAGGGTCGTTGTCCTGTTGGAAGATGAACCATCGCCCCAGTCTGAGGTCCTGAGCTCTCTGGAGCAGGTTGTCATCAAGATTCTCTTTGTACTTTGCTCTGTTCATCTTTCCCTTCCATCGTTTCAGCTCCAGTCCCTGCAGCTGAAAACCATCCCCACAGCATGATGCTGCCACCACCGTGCTTCACCGTAGGGATGGTGCCAGGTTTCCTCCAGGTGTGACGCTTGGCATTCAGGCCAAAGAGTTCAATATTGGTTTCATCAGACCAGAGAATCTTGTTTTCATGGTCAGAGTCCTTTAGGTGCATTTTGGCAAATTCCAAGTGGGCTGTCATGTGCCTTACTGAGGAGTTGCTTCCGTCTGGCCACTCTACCATAAAGGCCTGATTGGTGGAGTGTTGCAGAGATGATTGTTCTTCTGGAAGGTTCTCCAGTCTCCACAGAGGAACTCTGGATCTCTATCAGAGGGACCAACGGGTTCTTGGTCACCTCCCTGACAAAGGCCCTTCTCCCTCGATTGCTCAGTCTGGCCAGGAGGCCAGCTCTAGGAAGTCTTGGTGCTTCCACACTTATTAAATAAAAAAATGGAGGCCACTGTGTTCTTGGGGACCTTCAATGCTGCAGAATGTTTTGGTACCCTTCTCCAGATCTGTGCCTTGACACAATCCTGTCTCGGAGCTCTACTGGCGCCTAAGAAGATGGCTGACATTTTACATGCTCGTAACCGACTGTGTTATTTTGTTCGTTTTTTTTTGCGTTGTTTGTAACTTATTTTTTTTACTTACTGTGTACATAATGTTTCTGCTACCGTCTCTTATGACCGAAAATAACTTCTGGGCATCAGAACAACGATTACTCACCACGAACTGGAAGAAGCTTTTTCCTTTAATGAGTCCGACGAGAAGGATATACTGCTTTCCTGGGAACAGGCCCAAATCCCTGTCATTTGCGTGAAGAAAATAAAAAAGGGGTGCAGGTCAGGCTGCCTTCTGAGAATCCGTAGGCCAGCGAGTAAATTCCCACTGTCATCCGTTCTACTGGCTAACATGCAATCATTGGAAAATAAAATTGATGACCTATAATTACGATTATCCTACCAACAGGACATTAACTGTAATATCTTATGTATCACAGAGTCGTGGCTGAACGACGACACAGATAACATAGAGCTGGCGAGACTTTACATGTACCGGCAGAACAGAGAAGAAGCTACGTCTGGTAAGACAAGGGGTGGGGGTGTGTGTCTTTTAGTCAATAACAGCTGGTACGCAATATCTAATATTAAAGAAGTCTTGAGATATTGCTTGCCTGAGGTAGAATACCTTATGATAAGCTGTAGACCACCCTATCTACCAAGAGAGTTCTCATCTATATTATTCGTAGCCGTCTATTTACCACCACAGACCGATGCTGGCACTAAGATCGCTCTCAACCAACTTTATAAGGCCATAAGCAAACAAGAAAATGCTCATCCAGAAGCGGAGCTCCAACTGGCTGGGGACTTTTATGCAGGCAAACTTAAATCAGTTTTACAAAAATTTTACCAGCATGTCACATGTGCAACCAGAGAAAAAAATAACGAATAAAACTCTAGACCACCTTTACTCCAGACATACAAATGCATACTAAGCTCTCCCCCACCCTCCATTTGGCAAATCTGACCATAATTATATCCTCCTGATTCCTGCTTACAAGCAACAACTAAAGCAGGAAGTACCAGTGACTCACTCAATATGGAAGTGGTCAGATGGCGCGGATGCTACGCTACAGGACTGTTTTGCTAGCACAGACTGGAATATGTTCCGGGAATCATCCAATGGCATTGAGGAGTATACCACCTTAGTCATCGGCTTCATCAATAAGTGCATCGACGACGTTGTCCCCACAGTGACCGTACGTACATATCCCAACCAAAAGCCATGGATTATAGGCAACATTCACATCAAGCTAAAGGCTAAGCTGACGCTTTCAAGGAGCGGGACACTAATTCGGACGCTTATAAGAAATCCCGCTATGTCCTCAGACGAACCATCAAACAAGCAAAGCGTCAAAACAGGATTAAGATTGAATCCTACTACACCAGCTCTGACGCTCATCGGATGTGGCAGGGCTTGTAAACTATTACAGACCACAAAGGGAAACCCAGAACCGAGCTGCCCAGTGACACGAGCCTACCAGACGAGCTAAATGCCTTTTATGCTCGCTTCGAGGCACGCAACACTGAAGCATGCATGAGAGAACCATCTGTTCTGGATGACTGTGTGATAACGCTGTCGGTAGCCGATGTGAGCAAGACCTTTAAACAGGTCAACATTCACAAAGCCGCGGGGCCAGATGGATTACCAGAACGTGTACTCAAAGCATGCGCGGACCAACTGGCAAGTGTCTTCACTGACATTTTCAACCTCTCCCTGACGAGTCCGTAATATCTACATGTTTCAAGAAGACCACCATAGTCCCTGTGCCCAAGGAAGCGAAGGTAACCTGCCTAAATGATTACCGCCCGTAGCACTCATGTCAGTAGCCTGATCATGGCTCACATCAACAGCATCCTCCCGGATACCCTAGACCCACTCCAATTTGCATACTGCCCCAACAGATCCACAGATGACACAATCTCAATCGCACACTACACACTGCCCTTTCCCACCTGGACAAAAGGAACACCTATGTGAGAATGCTGTTCATTGACTACAGCTCTGCGTTCAACACCATAGTGCCCACGAAGCTCATCACTAAGATAAGGACCCTGGGACTAAATACCTCCCTCTGCAACTGGATGCTGGACTTCCTGACGGGCCGCCCCCAGATGGTAAGGGTAGGCAACAACATATCTGCCACGCTGATCCTCAACACTGTGGCCCCTAAGGGGTGTGTACCCTCCTGTACTCCTTGTTCACCCATGAATGCGTGGCCAAACACGACTCCAACACCATCATTAAGTTTGCTGACAACACAACAGTGGTAGGCCTGATCACCGACAATGATGAGACAGCCTATAGGGAGGTCAGAGAACTGGCAGTGTGGTGCCAGCAAAACAACATCTCCCTCAATGTGAGAAAACAATGGTGTGCCAGTTTGGGTTGGTGCACTGTCCAACTGTTGCCTGCCGTATAGCCTCCTGTTGCCCCACCAACAGCGCCATTCCAATATTCCCCAGGTGCCCTTGTTTTTTAATAATGTGCGGTACAGACAGGGATGATAGGGAGGGTAGAGGTTGTTCTGGCTCAGGTTCAAGGAGACATTCCATTTCACTGAATCTGCCCCGGAGAAGGTTCCTCCTCTCTGGGCTCTCGGGACATAGGGTTGTAGTCTTCGGCCGGGTACAGGTCCTCCTCTAACTGCA
The DNA here is from genome assembly GCA_003317085.1 of Hucho hucho. Taxonomy (NCBI): domain Eukaryota; kingdom Metazoa; phylum Chordata; class Actinopteri; order Salmoniformes; family Salmonidae; genus Hucho; species Hucho hucho. Next base: position 403,406 of record QNTS01001069.1, on the reverse strand, counting down.
ACTGGTTGTGCATGGCTGGCTTCCTCCACTCGCATTCCATATCTGTACAGCCGATATTGTGAACTGCCAGAATTGTCTGCATGGCTACACCAATGAGCTCCACGGAGGCATTTGCATGTGATAGAGAGAATCCCCTGGTCACCTACAGACAGTGCTTCATTTGCACAACTGGGTGAAGATAGCCACAAAACGGATTAGCCACAATAGTGGAATTTGTGGTTTGCCTTTAAAATAAAAGACACCCAATGAAAGTGATTCAAACGAATACAAATAGTGGAATAATGCTATATTTGAACTAGATATTGATCTGGGTGTTGTTATATAAATGAAACAAAAGAAAATTAGTTAATTTGACAGAAAAAATACAAATATTTAGAAACTGAATGTAATAGTCTTTATCATTGTATTGGAGACATAATTATACTGTACAGCCTAACCTATGAATCATGCACCCATGAAATGGGGTATCAGCAGTGCTTAATTTGAGCCCACCTCTAGGATTTGACTTTGTTTGTTCCGGCACCTATTTACCCGGTTCTGGGACCTCTCGCGGAATGATTTATTAATTGTTTCTCTGTATTGTAGCCATTTTAATAAAAGCGATCAGCGTTAAATCAACTTGCCTCTTCTTTATTTATCACACCCCTCAGAAAGACTATCTTGTAAAAGCACAGTGATCCTTCTGTGTAATCATTCTATCCTGCCACACTGATTCCAGACTTGATCTCTTATTTGTACATAGAGGTTATGGGCAGGGCCGGTGGGGTAAATAACTGATCTTGACACAGGTCTTAGTAGTGGGGGTCAGCTAGTGAAGACGTCCCTACGTGATCACGTCACATAGCCTAGGCTAGTCGTCTCCCTACTGAATTGAAATTGTGGGAAAGCCAAATAACATTTTTCACATCCAAAAATCCTGAGAAAAATGCTGAATCGAACCCAGAATGAGCCAGAGAACTGTTAGTCCCTGAGGAGAGGAATGAGGGGCAAACTGTTCCTGATAGCGATGCCTTAGCTAATCCCACCAGTTATGCATCACCCCAGCACCTCCACTAGCTAGTAGACCTAAAACAACGAAGAGCCCTCAGAAAAAAGTTTTTTGAACATGGCTGAACCGAGGTGCATTTGGTGGCAACTAGCCTTTTAGACTAGGCTAAAGAGGACACTCAGGTTATAGTTAACACTCAAAATTAAACAATAGACTCTATAGCCAGATTCTTAAGTACAGCCTTAGAAGGACGCTAAAAGTCACAGCCACTGGCCCGACTCATGGCTTTGATCAAAAAATGAACTCTCAGGTGTTAAATGGACTTGACATGGGGAGAGTCATTGTGGGAGGTTTAGAAAACTAAGGTAGACTTTTTTTCCCTTTACAAACTTGTTCTGTACTGTGAAGGTAATCTGAATATGTGCTTCATATTATCACAAAGGCAGGAGGCCTATATATTCTCATGAGTGTGTTCTGCTGTAGCCAACATTGATTTATTTTATTTGAAGTAATATTCCGATATTGTGATTTGTTCTACTTCTACATTGATGTCTAGAAAATGACATGAAATTCGGGTCTTTTAAGCCCCACAGCTATTTTCAAGTATGTGGGCATACTGAAGTGACGTCTAAAATGCTTTGAATTAATTAGCACCTTGGAGAGTGCTGTCCGTTTCACCACCATATATATTAGTCTACTTGGCTGTTTATTCTGTCTGCTGCGCTGCTGCTTCACACTTTTTTCAAAACGTGTTCCAGGCTTTGTGATGGCCACTCCAATCCTTGACTTTGTTGTCCTTAGTCAATTTTGCCACAACTTTGGAAGTATGCTTGGGGTCATTGTCCATTTGGAAGACCCATTTGCGACCAAGGTTTAACTTCCTGACTGATGTCTTGAGATGTTGCTTCAATATATCCACATAATTTTCCATCCTCATAATGCCATCTATTTTATGAAGTGCACCAGTCCTTCCTGCAGCAAGCACCCCCACAACATGATGCGGCCACCCCCGTGCTTCACGGTTGGGATGGTGTTCTTTAATTTGCAAGCCTCCCCCTTTTTCCTCGAAACATGACGATGGTCATTATGGCCAAACAGTACTATTTTCGTTTCATCAGAACAGAGGACATTTCTCCAACGTGGTACCTTCAGGCGTTTGGAAATTGCTCCCAAGGATGAACCAGACTTGTGGAGGTCTACAATGTTATTTCTGAGGTCTTGGCTGATTTCTTTTGATTTTCCCATAATATCAAGTAAAGAGACACTGAGTTTGAAGGTAGGCCTTGAAATACATCCACAGGTACACCTACAATTGACTCAAATTATGTAAATTACCTTATCAGAAGCTTCTAAAGCCATGACGTCATTTTCAGGAATTTTCCAAGCTGTTTAAAGGCACAGTCAACTTAGTGTATGTAAACTTCTGACCCACTGGAATTGTGATACAGTGAATTATAAGTCAAATAATCTCTGTAAACAATTGTTGGAAAAAGTACTTGTGTCATGCACACAGTAGATGTCCTAACCGACATGCCAAAACTATAGTTTGTTAACAAGAAATTTGTGGAGTGGTTTAAAAATTTGTTTTAATGACTCCAACCTAAGTGTATGTAGACTTCAACTGTATACACTACCGTTCAAAAGTTTGGGGTCACTTAGAAATGTCCTTGTTTTTGAAAGAAAAGGGCATTGTTTGTCCATTAAAATAACATAAATTTGATCGGAAAATATAGTGCAGACATTGTTATGTTGGAAATTACTATTGTAGCTGGAAACAGCAGATTTTTTATGGAATATCTACGTAGGCGTACAGAGGCCCATTATCAGCAACCATCATTCCTGTGTTCCAATGGCACATTGTGTTAGCTAATCCAAGTTTATCATTTTAAAAAGCTTATTGATCTTTAGAAAACCCTTTTGCAATTATGTTAGCACAGCTGAAAACTTGTTTCAGATTAAAAAAGCAATAAAACTGGCCTTCTTAAGACTAGTTCAGTATCTGGAGCATTAGCATTTGTGGGTTCGATTACAGGCTCAAAATGACCAGAAACTCATCAGTCTGTTCTGAGAAATGAAGGCTATTCCATGCGAGAAATTGCCAAGAAACAGAAGATCTCATACAACGCTGTGTTCTACTCCCTTCACAGAACAGTACAAACTGGCTCTAACCAGAATAAAAAGAGGAGTGGGAGGCCCGGTGCACAACTGAGCAAGAGGACAAGTACATTAGTGTCTAGTTTGAGAAACAGACTCCTCACAATTCCTCAACTGGCAGCTTCATTACATAGTACCAATAAGACACCAGTCTCAACATCAACAGTGAAGAGCCGACTCCGGGATGCTGGCCTTCTAGGCAGAGTTGCAAAGAAAAAGACATCTCAGACTGGCCAATAAAAATAAAAGATTAAGATGTGCAAAAGAACACAGACAGTGGACAGAGGAAAATTGGAAAAAAGTGTTATGGACAGACGAATCTAAGTTTGAGGTGTTTGAATCACAAAGAAGAACATTCGTGAGATGCAGAAAAAATGAAAAAATACTGGAGGAGTGCTTGATGCCATCTGCATAGTGGAGGCAATGTGATGGTCTGGGTGGTGCTTTGTGGGTGGTGAAGTGGGAGATTTGTACAGGGTAAAAGGGATCTTGAAGAAGGAAGGCTATCACTCCATTTTGCAACCCCATGCCATACCCTGTGGACGGCGTTTAATTGGAGCCAATTTCCTCCGACAACAGGACACAAAGCACAGCTCCAAACTATGCAACTATTTAGGAAAGAAGAAGTCAGCTGGTATTCTTTCTATAATGGAGTGGCCAGCAGTCACCGGATCTCAACCCTATTGAGCTGTTGTGGGAGCAGCTTGACCGTATGGTACGTAAGAAGTGCCCATCAAGCTAATCCAACTTCTGGGAGGTGCATCAGGAAGTATGGGGTGAATCCTCTTCAGATTACCTCAACAAATTAACAACTAGAATGCCAAAGGTCTGCAAAGGCTGCAATTGCTGCAAATGGAGGATAATTTGACGAAAGCAAAGTTTGAAATACACAATTATTATTTCAATTAAAAATCATTATTTATGACCTTGTCAACCTCTTGACTATATTTCCTATGCATTTTGCAACTCATTTCATGTATGTTTTTATGGAAAACAAGGACATTTCTAAGTGACCCCAAACTTTTGAACGGTAGTGTGTGTATATATATATATATATATATATATATATATAAACTTTACATTTTCAAACAGTACATTTATATTTTCCGAATGCGTGCAAGCAGTTGCTCCCGACACCACTTGGGTACACTGCAGCATCCACCGAGAGGCTCTTGCTGCCAAGGGAATGCCTGACAGCTTGAAAGACGTTTTGGACACTACAGTAAAAATGGTTAACTTTGTTAATGTGAGACGTCACAAGTAAAAACCCCTTTCCATGTGTATGGAATTCTTTGTGCTGTGGAACAGGATAAGAATAGCTAGCTGGCACAAGATGCTACAGCTAACAAGGGAACAGAAGCCATTTTGTTTTCTTGTGTCACATTGAATTTCCTCCGCCTTGCGCGACGGAAGTACCGCCCTTTGTGCTTCCGTTTGAGTTCAGCGTGTGCTATCAGTGACCTCTGGTAATGAAGAATTGCCAGTACATTTCTTCAAAAAGAGGTATTTAGGTAAACACCCAAACGTGGATCACGTTTAACAAGTGAATACTTATGATATCCATCCAATCACAATTGATTAGATATCGATGTCCCATTCAATTGAACTAATAAGTAACATTTCCAGATTTACCTTTTTAGGTGGATCTTTTAAATAATATCCAGATTGATTGGTTTTCTACAATGAGACAATTTAAACCTTTTCCACATAAACCTAGATGACAACGCTCTCAGGTTAATTAAAGTTTAATTCTCAAATAGCCTATAAATATTTGATTCATCATTAAAATTGATCAATCAGTAAAATTTGCTTTTGCAAAGCACATTCAGTAACCCCCAGTACTGACGGAAGTCCCGCCTCCAGCGGAAATCCCATGTGGCTTTGGCCTTAGGGATATGTGAACGTAGTGGTGAATGTAGCCTGACATTTGAACTATTGTTTACACTTATGATAATCCAGACAATCTCAATTGATTGGATGTCATCGTCTAATTCAATTTAATGAGATAAATTGTCGAACATACCCTTTTCAGGTTCTTTCAATGAAATTAGACATTTTAAAAACTTTCCAGAAGTAACCTAGATGAACCAACTTCTCAAGTTAGTTAAAGTTTAATTCCCAGATAGCCTATCCAGGTATGATTAATCATTATCATTGATTAATTAATTAAATTTGCTTTTGCAAATTCATTCAAATCCGACTCCCACATTACTGGTACAGTGCTGATGGCTCATTAACGTCTATAAATAGATTAAAACATATTCCAAAACCAAACTTTTGAAAATTTGGAAAAACATTTTTCCTTTCAAATGTTCAAATAATGTGCAAGCTATCAGAGGGGGTAGTCCCCAGTCGCCCGCTAATTAGTGAACCTCCACCCACAAATGGATTGATCTCTGACCTCAGCAGCGATAGCAACCCTAATTATGCCATTAGGGGAAAATCAGCAGCAATTGCAAACAACGCTCTCCAAAATCAACCATTGGGCAATCAGTCTAGCCCTGATGTCTTGCCATCCGAGATTGGCATCGGTCCAATACCGCAGTGCACAGCTGAAGCAAGAGCCGGTAACAGTGGACATAAAGGGACAGAGAGAACCGGGAGACTAATGATAAACGCAGAAAAGGGAAAAAGTCTGCTAGCTATTGAACTGCGTTTGAAAACTGAACAATTATATATAATTGCAAACACTTATGACGATGAACGAGCACAAACTCTTCAACAAAATCGTATTCTACAGGAACAACTCGATTTAGCCAAAACTTAATACGATGATGTCCATGCCAAACTACATAAATCTGATGAGTTAACTACAAACAGGAGCGCAAAACTTGAAAACCTCTTAGCGCACGGATCCCGCTAGCGGGATCAAATTTGACAACATCCAGTGAAATTGCAGAGCGCCAAATTCAAAATAATTTTTTTTAATATTAAACATTCATGGGAATACAAGTGTCTTACATCATTCAAAAGCTTAGAATCTTGGTAATCTAACTGCGTTGTCAGATTTCAAAAAGGCATTACGGCGAAAGCATAGCATTCGATTGTCTGAGGACAGCGCCCCATGTAAACATATTTTTGAAACCAGCACAGGCGACACAAAATCATAAATAGCGATAGAATAAATCACTTTCTGTTGAAGATCTTCCTCTGATGGCAATCCCAAGGGTCCAAGCTACACAATGAATGGTTGTTTTGTTCGATAAAATCCTTCTTTATATCCCAAAAACGCTGTTTAGTTGGCGCCATTGAATTCAATAATCCATTCCTTCAATGTGCAGACAAAAGTGTCCCATAAGTTACCGGTAAGGTTCGTCAAAACAGGTCAAACAATGTTTCTAATTAATCCTCAGGTACTCTAATATCTAAATAAACGATCATATTTAATATGGAGAGAACTATGCTCAATAGGAAAGAAAAAGAACGAAGAGCGGGGCTCTCAAAAAACAAGCCTGAAAGCATGTATAAAGACTGTTGACATCTAGTGGAAGCCATAGGAACTGCAATCTGGGAGGCGAAAAATGATTCCGGATGGATTTTCCTCTGGTTTTCGCCTGCTTTATCGGTTCTGTTATACTCACAGACATTATTGTAACTGTTTTAGAAACTTCAGAGTGTTTTCAATGCTACCAATTATATGCATATCCTAGCTTCTGGGCCTGAGTAACAGGCAGTTTAATTTGGGTACGTCAGACAGGCGGAAATTCAGGAAACTAGACCCATGCGCTAAGAAATAACATGCATGGAGTTTTGTTGAACGTTCCTCAAAGTAACACTGTTCTACTACAAATGCTGTAGACCAAAGATGATCAGTTAATGAACACAATGACTAAGTTGGATGACAAATCAGCAGAACTCATTGAAGTCGCTGACCAAATGAATGATGAGAGAACTCAGGTGATGAAGATGGAAATATTGATTCCTAAGCAAGCGGAGGAAATCCCATCACTGAATCTCTCACTCCGTAACAAGACCTCTATCTACAAACCATGACAGATAGGTTTGAGACCGAAAGGAGCAAATGCGATATTCACGTGTCCAAAATCAGTACGTTAAGTGCTCAAGTGGACTCTGCAAGTCAGCAGAATACTACCCTTAGGTACAATCTAGTGGAATTCCAGAACGGTCACGCGCTACAGCGTGACTACCCAACCAAGCAACTGGAGCCCGGCACTCAAAGGAGTGAAGACGATAGGTTTCAGACTTCGCCTCCCTCAGTCTTCTCCTCTTGGCCTTTCGGCACCAATTTCCCCACAGGATGAAGCCAACCATCTTTGCACACTTGGCATGGAACACCTTGACAAACTCGTCATGAATTTCCCCAACTTTGACCCCGTTCCAGGTCAGCCAAACATTACTGAGACGTTCGTAGCTGACATAGAGGACGCATTGGATGGCTACCCGAACGCTACGGGTTCTGACATGGTTTAACTCTTGAAGCGAATGTCGAATAGACACGTGATGAGGTTCATTCGTCTACAACAGCAACACATGCTTAACTTCTTAGGGAGCGGTGGATAGCACCCCACATATTTTTCCCATTACCATAAATTCATAAGCCATCACGGTTCACACATAACACATTTCACAGCGAAAACAAATCAATTGCCTTTTGAAGAACTTCTGCTGAGGGCTTCCCAAGTGTCCAACGAAGACAATCCATGGTTCTTTTGTTAGAAAAAGTAATGTATTATATCCATAAATCTCTGTTTGGTTGGTGCGTTATAATGAGAAAATACAGCGTAGACTCGTCCATTGAAACGTGAAGAGAACTCGTTCAACTTATACCTATAAACTTGTCCAAGAACAATCAAACATAATTGTAAATGTATCCTTAGAAACACTTTTATGTATATGTTGTATAATATTTCAACCGGAATATAAACTGGGCGATAAGAAAGGAAAAAACCACAGAGCGCGCCAGCCGTGAACGCGCGTTTTACTCTTGTTGACATCTGTGTGGACACTTCCTTATTCGTCTTCTTCTACAATCTGAAAGCAGCTAAAAAGAATCAAAACACTGTCTCGAGACTGTTGACATCCAGAGGAAGCAATAGGTACTGCATTCATATGCCCTTATATGGGCATTTTCATAAGGGAGGGGTTCCAAATGAGGCAATGTGTCAAAACCACTTTTTCCAGGACAGAAATTCCTCGGGTTTTCGCCTGCCATATCCGTTCTGTTATACTCACAGACAAAATGTTAACACTTTTAGAAACTTCAGAGTGTTTCCTATCCAATGGTACTAAATATGTGCATATCCTATTTTCTGGGCCTGAATATGAGGCATTTTACTTTGGGCACGCCAGGCTCTCCAAAACCGTCACCTCGTGCGCTGCTCCTAAAGAAGTTAACAACTATGCTAAACTTGCCACAGCTTTGAAATCAGAATTCAGTGGTTCTGCGACTCGCAAACATGATAGCTCACTAGCTAACACTGTCAAACAAGCTCGGAATGAACACCCACAAGCTTACTATCATAGGTTTTGTTCAGCTTACTTTGGCCTACTCACTGAAACAGGAAAGGAAGAGCTGTTACCATTCAAACAAATGTTTCTGTCGAACATGTATCCCACCTTCATTACCTACTTGGGGCCTACAGCCCACATTGGCTTGCCTATCTTACAACTCAGAGAGCTTGCAAGTACAGCTTGCAAGCTTTTGAGGCATCAAAAGCTTGCAACGTTCAGAGCCCTGACCACTCGGTTTTGAAGTTTGACCAGGAGCACTCACTCCAGTTAGAGGGTGCATTATCAGGTATTGGAGCGTTGAGAGATGGCTCACAACAACGGTTTCTACCACGAAACCACAAATCCAATAACCACCGCGGTCAAAATAACTGTAAAGTACGTCACCATCAAAACGACTACCACTACAATCAACTTGTTCGCTAGATTCCTGCACCCAACCCACACAAAGTGTCAGAGCACAAGGGTAACAAAGGGTTAAAGGATGATCAAAACGTAGGCCAATGTTCTCTCAAAGTTCAACTACGCGAAGACCTAAAGCGAGAGACATTTGAGAAAAGGGTAAAAGATAAGTCACAAGGACTAGACAGGGAATTACTGCATACCAGGTCCACAGGAATTAACACCCTTTGCAAAGAAGTTAAAATTCAAATTTCTCTGCTCTCTCTAAAAATCCTAACCAGGGCCCGCTTGATCAAGCCTACAGGGTTTGTCTATAGACTCTGATACAATGGTTGCGAAGAAAAAGGTCAAATGCTTGGTTAATCCCAAGCCCACTCAAAATCCAAAAAGTTGATCTGCTTTCACCTTGAACAGAAATGGTACATCACGTCGTTGCGAACGACTACTCCTCTTTGTGGGGAATATGTCCACTAAACGAGAATCTAAATGGAAACAGTCCTGGAGGACTGCTTAACTTGTCATGCACTAATTGATTCGGGCACAACAATATCACTCATCTCTCAAACATTGTTCGATGATCTTAAAAGGGCTTTGAAGCCAACTAAACATTGTGTAACCCCCTCACCAGGCTCGAATTTGACTCTCACGATATTAGCTTACGTAGAGTATCTCAACAGCATGGGATGCTAGGTGAGAAGGACATCTCCAATAAGAATTCCTATTGTAAACTATCTAGGGTTATGACAATAGGGTATTAACTTCAGATGAAATTATTATAGGTTTCTGTTATTGTTTCAGGATAATCTATCCCATGCATTAAATTAGATTAAAACACTAAATGACTCCACCAAGACAACATAAAAAAGGCTTCAAATGTGTATTATTACATTTTTCATATCACAACTTCAAAAGAAATAAAAATAATAAACCCCAAATGAGTCGTGCACAACCCATGTCCAAATTATTTCAAGCTTGCTTAATTGACCCGTTGGCGCACGTTGGAGCAAAAAAAAAAATGTCGACACACATCAAGTCCAGAAGCACCTCACATTGTGGTTACTCACGAATGTAGATATTTCTCCAGCGAAGTATGACAGTTCTGTGCAGGTTTTCCTCACATGGTCCACAGCAACCGACAACCCATGGGAACATGAACTCGCCAAGCCCTCCCAAGAAATTCTCTCCTGGTGTCTCACGATGCTAGGCTAACCTCAAGGCTGTCGACCTCCACAACGAGACGATAGCTTCAGTCTTCACTGAGTCCCCTCTCAACAAAAAAATACAACAACTCTCCTATAAAATAAAATCCCAAGCCCACTCAAAATCCGAAAAGTTGATCTGCTTTCACCTTGAACAGAAATGGTACATCACGTCGTTGCGAACGACTACTCCTCTTTCTGGGGAATATGTCCACTAAACGGGAATCTAAACGGCCATACCTGGAAACAGTCCTGGAGGACTGCTTAACTTGTCATGCACTAATTGATTCGGGCGCAACAATATCACTCATCTCTCAAACATTGTTCGATGATCTCAAAAGGGCTTTGAAGCCAACTAAACGTTGGTTAAAAGTGGAACGATGCGACACTACTCTTCAAGGTTTCACTCTGACTACCTCACCTCTCACATTGAGTCATTCTGAACCTACACTTCAAGGACGTATCGCTCGTTCACCCTGTGTATGTTACCAGCCTTGAATCTGAACCCCTGCTACTTGGAGCAGACTTGATGGATCGGTTACTCCCACTAATGGATTGTAAAACCAACCATGTATGGTCACAGGCCACAGTGCCTCCTCCACTGACCACACTGTCTTCCCCTAACGCTAGCTGCAACACAGTCATTCATGAGGGGGATCTGTCGAAAGCACCCCTTGGGAAAAATTCGTTGTGAAACCTCTTGGTGCAGAATCCGATCCAAGGAGATATTACGATATATTCCATCAGCAAACCTGATTGACCATTCTTTTCATTATTTCGAGCCAGCAGTCTCTGTGAATGAGCAACTTCCCTCTTCCTTGAAGTTGGGCAATACTGTAGTTGAGATTAACTTCTCTTGCCCTCCGGACACTTCCGCAAGCACTGCGGCCGTCTCAGCAAGAAAAACATTGATGCGCAGAGTGTACTCTGCTTCCGTTGATACATCTTACCGCTGGTGAAACACTTTGCGATATCACAGACATATATCCTTGTCTCACTAATGGCATCAGATAAGCAACTGACCCGATGACTCCCACTGGTGAAACATTTCAAATCAAAAGACAGATATCCTCCTCTCAGTTCGCAGGTACTGAAGAGGTTGCCACACGTGGACGCGGTGGTGACTGACAGGCCTCGACAGCCACTGAGCGTTTTGAAGTACAAACACCAGGAGATTTGGTTGAAGGGTTACAGCCATTCTCATAACAACGCGGCCGCTGACAACTCGTACATAGGGTCCGACCTTTTCGTTTGTACCTTGGATACCAACACCAACCGCTGGTGGGGGGGGGGGGGTCGAGACTACATGCAGCACCGTACGAGGCCACCAGAGCAGAAACCAAATCTAGTTATAAACTCCCCTATGAGAACAGTGAGGAGCAGACAGGCCCCTAGACGGGGATAATCTTAGAACACATCTAATATATTACTGAGGTGTACAACAATGGTCGTAAAAAAAGTCCAATGGACTTCCACCTCAAAAAAATTGCAAAAATAGTCATGCCTTGCCATGTGTAGGTTCAACTACAATACAACTAGTAACATGATCTAATCATGTGTTCTGGTAGGATAATATTTCAGAAGAAATCGGTAGGATAACTTGTCCCCTTGAGTACCAGTACCAATGCCAGCAACAGCCAGTCCAGCTACAATCAATAAGATGGTTAGAGACCTAACAAATTGCCCTTGATAACAGTGACAGAGTAGTTAGGAGTCACTCAGAGTGCAACACGGGGAAGGGAATCTCCAGAGCACTCTTCCAATGGTTAACACTCATGCTACTAATAAATAGAACCCTTTATTCAGGAGGAAGGTTATTAGAAGTCATGAACCATGATCACACCGCGTACGACTGGTCCAGTGCTTATAGAGTACTTCCGTCATGAGGTTAGCTCCTCCGTGGATAACATAGCTATGAAATAGACTTCTTCATACCTATTGCCACTACAATAGTGGAAGACACAGTGACTTGTAGTAAAACCCCCTCAGACTCCCTTCTGACTGACCTCCAGGCATTGATCTGAAAATTACCTGATTACGTCAGACTCATTCTGAACAAGTTGTAGTCTGCCAGGATACTGACATGTGCGCTTGTGTAAGCGTAAACGCACATGTACAACGGAACATCCAATTAGGATTTATGCTAGGATCACTTAACTTCTTAGGGAGCAGCTCCCGAGGTGACGGTTTTGGAGAGAATGGCGTGCCCAAAGTAAAATGCCTCCCACTCAGGCCCAGAAAATAGGATATGCACATAATTAGTACTATTGGATAGGAAACACTCTGAAGTTTCTAAGAGTGTTAAAATATTGTCTGTGAGTATAACAGAACGGATTTGGCCCGAGGAACCCGAGGAATTTCTGTCCTGGAAAAAGTGATTTTGACACATTGCCTCATTTTGAACCCCTCCCTATTGAAAATGCCCATATAAGGGAGTAAGATTTCAGTACCTATTGCTTCCACTGGATGTCGACAGTCTCTAGACAGTGTTTTGATTCTGTTTAGTTGGTCTGGATGGTAATAGAAGAAGAATTAGGAAGTGGTCACAAGAAGTAAACAGAAGAGGATGCTCGTTCACGGGCTTGCGTGCGCTGTGTTTTTTTCCTTTCCTATAGCCCAGTTTATAATCCGGTTGAAATATTATACTAAATATACATAAAAGTGTTCCTAAGGATACATTATCAATGATTTTTGATTGTTCTTGGACAAGTGTATAGGTATAGGTTAAACGAGTTCTCTTCACGGTTCAATGGGCGAGTGGACGCTGTATTTTCTCATCATAACGCACCAACCAAACAGAGATTTATGGATATAATAAAGGACTTTTTCTAACAAAAGAACCATGGATTGTCTTCGTTGGACACTTGGGAAGCCCTCAGCAGAAGTTCTTCAAAAGTTAAGGAATTTGTTTTCGCTGTGAAATGTGTTTTGTGTGAACCGCGATGGTTTATGAATTTATGCTAATGAGCCGAGCAAAATACCAGCCTTAGTAAAGTTGAACATTTACCTTGAGGCCTTTGACTCTATAGCTACAGTTTTCTTCACAGAAGTCCATAGGTCATCCCTGTAGACTGGCCAAAACTAGTGCCTTACAGCTGTAGACTTATCATGTAGTTATCAACTTAGGATAGTGCCCTAAGCAACACACCGCAAATTAGGAACGCACTAGATACAACATTAGACAATGCCATGATAGAGCCATTTTGCCAGGACCTTGGACGTATATAGAATACAGTCCAATTAGATGATTTTGGTGTGAGAACTATATTTTGTATGTTTTTTGTTACGCTTACACTTTCATTCCTTTCCGGTTTAGTTCCTTTGACACTTAGAAAGTGATAGAGCCATAAACAAAGTCCCCATACAACAATGACACCTTACAACCATCAAATAACGCAGCTTGGGAAAGAAATGTAATTATGTATTTCGTGAGTGTGTGTGCGTTGCTAACATCTGCCTAAGTTACTGCCCAGATCTACCAGCCTGGACGATCAGACGACAGGTCCTGAACGGCGATCCCCAACTCGGACATCCCCGGCCCATCCAAGGAGCGGCCAGCAGCTTGCAGAAATCCTTCCAGGGTAAACCACCAGAGGGGGACAGCAACGATGATCCCCAACCAGTACATCTCTGGTAAAAAATGTCATGGTGGGTTGCAACATGCCGAATAATACCAAGATTGAACCACCAGAGGGGGACTGTCATGATGCTAGCCCTTTCAGTGAATTGGCTAGCAGAGATGTGAACGACCCCCCCCCCCCCCTTTCCTGTTAGGAGGGGAAGGGGGGGGGGGGCAGTAACACGCCAAATTCTACTACATCACCGACTTTGAGAATTGAACAATATTCCTATTCTGGAGAATGTGGAAACGGTCGGTGGAGAAGCCAGTTACGACCCGGTCCGTTTTGTTTCATGTTTGTGACCTCATGAAAGACAATACAGGCACATTACCATAACTCTGTTTACACAGGTTCTTCAGTTATGAGGCTTGCATCTAATTCTTGTATAAAATGAATGAGCAAAGATGAAACTATTTGCGAAATGATGTAATGTGATATTTAGTCTTCTAAATGAGAGAATTGTTTTCATAAGTAAACTGATGCTCACTCAGCGGCCACGCCCAAGTGAATAGACATAATAAACAGATCCCTGACCATTTCAAATCCCACCGTACCTTCTCCGCTATGAAATTTGGTTTCCAAGCTGGTCACGGGTGCACCTCAGCCACGCTCAAGGTACTAAACAATATCATAACCGCCATCGATTAAAAGATTGTACTGTGCAGCCGTCTTCATCGACCTGGGCAAGGCTTTCGACTCTGTCTATCACCGTAATCTTATCGGCAGACTCAACAGCCTTGGTTTCTCAAATGACTGCCTCGCCTGGTTCACCAACTACTTCTCAGACAGAGTTCAGTGTGTCAAATCGGAGGGCCTGTTGTCCGGACCTCTGGCAGTCTCTATGGGGGTACTCTTTTCTCTGTATATATCAACAATGTCGCTCTTGCTGCGGGTGATTCCCTGATCCACCTCTACGCGGACGACACCAGTCTGTATACTTCTGGCCCTTCTTTGGACACTGTGTTAACTAACCTCCAGACGAGCTTCAATGCCATATAACACAACTAGCATCACTACTCTGGACGTTTCTGACTTAGAATATGTGGACAACTACAAATAGCTAGGTGTCTGGCTAGACTGTAAACTCTCCTTCCAGACTCAAATTAAACATCTACAATCCAAAATTAAATCTAGAATCGGCTTTCTATTTCGCAACAAAGCCTCCTTCACTCACGCCGCCAAACATACCCTAGTAAAACTGACTATCATACCGATCCTCGACTTCGGCGATGTCATTTACAAAATAGCCTTCAACACTCTCCTCAGCAAACTGGATGCAGTCTATCACAGTGCCATGCGTTTTGTCACCAAAGCCCCATATACCACCCACCACTGCGACCTGTATGCTCTAATCGGCTGGCCCTCGCTACATATTTGTCGCCAGACCCACTGGCTCCAGGTCATCTATAAGTCTTTGCTAGGTATAGCTCCGCCTTATCGCAGCTCACTGGTCACCATAACAACACTCACCCGTAGCATGCGCTCCAGCAGGTATATCTCACTGGTCATCCCCAAAGCCAACACCTCCTTTGGCCGCCTTTCCTTACAGTTCTCTGCTGCCAATGACTGGAACGAATTGCAAAAATCTCTGAAGCTGGAGACTTATATTTTCCTCTCTAACTTTAAACATCAGCTATCTGAGCAGCTAACCGATCGCTGCAGCTGTACATAGCCCATCTGTAAATAGCCCATCCAATCTACCTACCTCATCCCCATATTGTTTTTATTTACTTCCTGCTCTTTTGCACACAAGTATTTCTACTTGCACATCATCATCTGCACACCTATCACTCCAGTGTTAATTTTCTAAATTGTAATTACTTGCTACTATGGCCTATTTATTGCCTTACCTCCTCACGCCATTTGCACACACTGTATATAGACTTTTTTTTCTTCTATTGTGTTATTGACTGTAAGATTGTTTATTCCATGTGTAACTCTGTGTTGTTGTTTGTGTCGCACTGCTTTGCTTTATCTTGGCCAGGTCGCAGTTGTAAATGAGAATTTGTTCTCAACTAGCCTACCTGGTTAAATAAAGGTGAAATATAAAAATACAAAATAAGAAAATGAACCAACCCCTTTTCTACGTTTCTATAAAAGCCCCGGTGACAAAAAGTCACCTTAGTTCCAAATAACAGGAGGACTTGTCCCCTATGCTGACATGGGCTAATTCTAATTTAAACTCTACAGACCAGTAAACGTGAGAGCCCGCTCTACACGTGAAATGGTATGACCTCTGAACTATTGATCACCGAAAGAAGAAGTGCATACTAGACTTTCATACATCAGACTGCAGCTGAACATATGCACAAATCTAGAATGAGAACAATGACCGACGCGGAAGAATCTCAACAGTGAGATGAACCTTTCAGACCACGTGAACCTCTCACATTACAACCCGGAAGAATCTACAAAGGATAATGGCGACATCGACTGCGCAAAAACCAGAGCCCACTTCATATTTTCTAGTTTGGTGGTTTCTAGCTTGTTATGGGTATGAGTGTCATCGGCAAAATCCTAGAGGAAAACCTGGAGCGCCAAGTTTAGGACCAAAAGGCTTCTCAACAGCTTTTACCCTCAAGCCATAAGACTCCTGAACAGGTAATCAAGTGGCTACCTGGACTATTTGCATTTACAGTTTTGACTTAAATCGTCTTGAAAGTCTGTGACAGGACTTGAAAATGGCTGTCTAGCAATGATCAATAACCAACTTGACAGAGCTTGAAGAATTTTTATAAGAATAATGATCAAATATTGTACAATCCAGGTGTGGAAAGCTCAGAGATATCCAGAATGCTGCCAAAGCTGATTCTAACATGTATTGACTCAGGGGTGTGAATACTTATGTAAATTACATATTTCTGTATTTAATTTTCAATAAAATGCAAACATTCCTAAAAATATGTTTTTACTTCATCATTATAAGGTATTGTGTGTAGATGGGTGAGATTTTTTTTTTAATTCATTTGAATTCCGGCTATAACGCAACAAATTGTGGAATAAGTCAAGGGGTATGAATACTTTCTGAAGGCAATGTAGACCTACATAGCAGTAGTTCTCACTACCCCCAATCTTAACTGTAACCAACCATTTTGAACCAAACCAAAAAAATAGGTCCAAGTCTACAACCTCCCAGTTCCTAAACTCCCCAGTCATCTGCAGTGCAGACTCCATATTGGTTCCTTGGTCCTGTGACATCATTACCCATCTGACCCCCTCTAGTTGATCCATCCCTATTCTCATGTGACTGGTGATGAAGTACAGGTCACCCCCCTCCTTCTGTTTGGGTCTCTCTGTTTCTGTTGAGCTGATCTCCTTCCCACTGTAGTCTGTCCACAGCATGTGAGGTTCTGGGTACCAGTTCTCTGAGCTGCAGCTGAGCTGGATGAACACTCTGTGGTGCTTCCTCATGGAGATCCTGGGGACACTATCATGCTCTGAGAACTGATACCGAAAGCACTATCATGCTCTCGAAAGTAACCTAGATGTAGGTGTAACCTGTAACACAACCGGTAGTTCCTGAATCCAGTCCAAGTAGCTGGCTTGACATTTGTAGATTCACCTTTCAGAAGCCTTAACATTCTTCAGCAGCAGTGACATGCGACCTCTCTCCAGCTCCTGATTGAATACACTCACTCTACCCTCATAGCCTTTCCCCTTCTGTCACCTTTCCATGCAAATACAGGTACAGGGGGTTAGTGAATTATCCATCCATGAACCACATGGTTTGAGGAGACAGGTGACAGAGAAGGATTACGTCATGACCAGCAGAGGTAACTACAGGATCAATAATATTTTATATGAGGATAACCGAAAATTGAGTGAATGAACTAATTACAAGTCTGGTTTTAAGGTCCTTGCACTTCCTATCGTGCCACGTTGCTCTGTTTTTAGAGCATGTTGGGTAATTCAAAATCTTTTGTATTCCTGTGTGGCTCAGTTGGTAGAGCATGCCACTTGCAATGCCAGGGATGTGGGTTTGATTCACACTGGGGACCGGTATGGAAAGTAAGTCTGAACATGTGTAAGAGCGTCTGGTAAATGATTATTTTACTCAATGTTTTATTCATGTTTGAAGAACGAAACGTATAATTCTATATTAGCATTAAGCAGCTTGTTGTGCCATGAGGTGTAATGGATCATGATGAACGGATATCAAAACCATCAGGCAAAATTGTGTTCAATGATGAGATTACCCATTGCCACATTTCCAACTTCTGATGGTAAAGGCAAATACAGTATCCTGCAAACGCTTACTGTAAATCCTCGAGTTACTGCCGGTGGATTGAAAACTGTGGTCAACAATGCCAGACAAAATGGTTTAAACTGGAAAATGATCAGATACATAAATCAATGAAAATACTCCAGAAGAAGGTACCTAATTCTGCTCTAAACAGGACTCGAAACACCACAACAATGTTTTAAATATTTTTTTTTGCTCCCACTCCCTGGCCAGGTGTTTGCGCAACACTTTATTAATTGGTGTTACAACACACCATGTAATGTTTCAAAACATCTCAGCTTTCTCTGCCCTTAACCTTGTTCTGAACACCTCAATAAACAAAGGTCATGTGGTTTGGTAAGAAGACTGCCCCTCTCCCCACAGGTGTGATTACTACCTCTGAGGGAGCTTGAGGTACTCACTTCATACAAGTACTTGGGAGTATGGCTAGACGGTACACTGTCCTTCTCTCAGCACATATCAAAGCTGCAGGCTAAAGTTACATCTAGACTTGGTTTCCTCTATCGTAATCGCTCCTCTTTCACCCCAGCTGACAGACTAAACCTGATTCAGATGACCATCCTACCCATGCTAGATTATGGAGACATAATTTATAGATTGGCAGGTCAGGGTGCTCTTTCGAGCGGCAAGATGTTCTTTAACATTCGGCCATCAGATTTGCCACCAATGCTCCTTATAGGACACAACACTGCACTCTACTCTTCTGTAAACTGGTCATCTCTGTATACCTGTCACAAGACCCACTGGTTGATGCTTATTTATAAAACCTTCTTAGGCCTCACTCCCCCTATCTGAGATATCTACTGCAGCCCTCATCCTCCACATACAACACACGTTCTGCCAATCACATTCTGCTAAAGGCCCCCAAAGCACACAAATCCCTGGGTCACTCCTCTTTTCAGTTAGCTGCAGCTAGTGACTGGAACGAGCTGCAACAAACACACAAACTGGACAGTTTTATCTCAATCTCTTCATTCAAAGACTCAGTCATGGACACACATACTGACAGTTGTGGCTGCTTTGCGTGATGTATTGTTGTCTCTACCTTCTTGCCCTTTGTGCTGTTGTCTGTGCCCAATAATGTTTGTACCATGTTTTGCGCTGCTAAGATTTTGTGTTGCTACCATGTTGTTTTCATGTTGTGTTGCTACCATGCTGTGTTGTCATGTGTAGCTGCCTTGCTATGTTGTTGTCTTAGGTCTCTCTTTATGTAGTGTTGTGTTGTCTCTCTTGTCGTGATGTGTGTTTTGTCCTATATTTATATTTTATTTATTTATTTTTAATTGCAGCCCCCGTCCCCGCAGAGGCCTTTTACCTTTTGGTAGGACATCATTGTAAATAAGAATTTGTTCTTAACTGACTTGCCTGGTTCAAAAAAAAATTATGTAAAAAAAATATAATTGACGTGATTTCAAAACTCCAGCAAAGTTAACGTTTTATCTCCTCCAAGTTAGTGGCAGCTCAGTTGCCTCTAGTTTTGATATTACAAAGCACTTCATTTTAACATTGTAGATGTTCAATAGCATGGGAGACACAAGGCAGATGAGGCAGATTAGAGAGGACACAATAATGTTCCGCAGCCTGGAATGTAGGCCTAACATCAAGTGGAACTACCACCTTAGTCACAGCCTTGCCTGGCATGAATTAATTCACTTTTGTGTGGGTGAGGAGGGAGGTGTATGATGTGGAGTTAATATATGTATGCTATGAATTTATGTGGAAGCTTGAGCACTCTTTTCGATGGTCCAAGTCAAATCCTCAAATCCTCCATCGGGGACATTAAAGTATATAATATTATAAACAATATACGAAGTATTAACTGCATAACTAGGCAATGAGGAGATGAGACCCTCTCTTTCTAAAACTATCCGCCGCCATTGTTGCAACTCCTATTACCAGTCTGCTCAACCTCTCTTTCGTGTCGTCCGAGATCCCTAAAGATTGGAAAGCTGCTGCGGTCATCCCCCTCTTCAAAGGGGGTGACACTCTAGACCCAAATTGCTATAGACCTATATCCATCCTGCCCTGCCTCTCTAAAGTCTTTGAAAGCCTAGTTAATAAACAGATCATTGACCACTTCGAATCCCACCGTACCTTCTCCGCTGTGCAATCCGGTTTCCGAGCTGGTCATGGGTGCACCTCAGCCACGCTCAAGGTACTAAACGATATCATAACAGCCATCGATAAGAGACATTACTGTGCAGCCGTATTCATTGACCTGGCCAAGGCTTTCGACTCTGTTAATCACCACATCCTTATCGGCAGACTCAACAGCCTTGGTTTCTCAAATGATTGCCTCTCCTGGTTCACCAATTACTTTGCAGACAGAGTTCAGTGTGTTAAATCGGAGGGCCTGTTGTCCGGGCCTCTGGCAGTCTCTATGGGGGTGCCACAGGGTTCAATTCTTGGGCCGACTCTCTTCTCTGTATACATCTATGATGTCGCTCTTGCTGCTGGTGATTCTCTGATCCACCTCTACGCAGACGACACCATTCTGTATACTTCTGGCCCTTCTTTGGACACTGTGTTAACTAACCTCCAGACGAGCTTCTATGCCATACAACACTCCTTCCGTGGCCTCCAACTGCTCTTAAACGCTAGTAAAACCAAATGCATGCTTTTTAACGGTTCACTGCCTGCACCCGCCCGCCAGACTAACATCACTACTCTGGACGGCTCTGACCTAGAATATGTGGACAACTACAAATACCTAGGTGTCTGGCTAGACTGTAAACTCTCCTTCCAGACTCACATTAAACATCTCCAATCCAAAATCAAATCTAGAATCGGCAACAAAGCCTCCTTCACTCATGCTGCCAAACTTGCACTAGTAAAACTGACTATCCTACCGATCCTCGACTTCGGCGATGTCATCTCCAAAACGGCTTCCAATACTCTACTCAGCAAACTGGATGCAGTCTATCACAGTGCCATCCGCTTTGTCACCAAAGCCCCTCATACCACCCACCACTGAGACCTGTATGCTTTAGTCGGCTGGCCCTCGCTACATACTCGTCGCCAGACCCACTGGCTCCAGGTCATCTACAAGTCCCTGCTAGGTAAAGCCCCGCCTTATCTCTGCTCGCTGGTAACCATAGCAGCACCCACCTGTAGCACGCGCTCCAGCAGGTATTACTCACTGGTCACCCCCAAAGCCAATTCCTCCTTTGGCCGCCTTTCTTTCCAGTTCTCTGCTGCCAATGACTGGAACGAACTACAAAAATCTCTGAAACTGGAGACACTTATCTCCCTCACTAGCTTTAAGCACTAGCTGTCAGTGCAGCTCACAGATCACTGTACCTGTACATAGCCCATCTGTTAATAGCCCAACCAACTACCTCATCCCCTACTGTATTCATTTATTTATCTTGCTCCTTTGAACCCTAGTATTTTTACTTTGCACATTCATATACTGCACATCTACCATTCCAGTGTTAAATTGCTATATTGTAATTACTTCGCCACCATGGCCTATTTATTGCCTTAAGTTCCTTATCTTACCTCATTTGCACACATTGTATATAGATTTGTTTTTTTTCTACTGTATTATTGACTGTATGTTTATTTACTCCAATGTGTAACTCTTTGTTGTTGTATGTGTCGAACTGCTTTGCTTTATCTTGGCCAGGTTGCAGTTGTAAATGAGAACTTGTTCTCAACTTGCCTACCTGGTTAAGTAAAGGTGAAATAAAATTTTAAAAAGAGAGGCGGGGCTTGCAGAGCATCATGCATCAAAAATAAAACCAAGTCCTATTTTAGCGCCTGGCTAAGTAGACGCATGCAAGCAGTTTGGATGAAATTAGTGAATAACGTGTGTAAATTTATTTTGCAATGCTCGCACAAGCAACACGGGTGGTGTGGTCAGCATGTTAAACTTGGTTGCCTGAGATAGCTGGTGACAAATGCTTCTTGTAACCATCTGTTCTTGATTGGCCACGGATGAATCACATCTAAAACCTATGATAAGATCTGAAAACAGCAGTTGGTTGAGGGCAATCCTAAAACATTTCAGAATTGGAGAAGTTTGCGGCTGAAAAGTGAGACAAACTTCCAGTAGAAAGATGCTGCAAGCTCCTTGATGGCTACAAGAAGCGTTTGTCAGCAGTTATCTTGGCATAAAGCTGTGTTAAGTCTTGGGTGCTAATAATTTCCCTATCATAAATTAAAATCATAAACTTAAGTTTCAACAACCAAAATTGGTTCTGCATTGTTGAAAATCCAATAACTACATCTGAAGACCAAATGTATTTTTCAATTTCATCATAAATAGTATTTTAGAAGAAACTGAATTATTTAAGAAAAATGCTAATATAGTGCTAATATATTTGGCAGCAATTGTATATAGTTGTACATATACGGAACAAACATATAAAGGTAACATGTAAAGTGTTGGTCCCATGTTTAATGAGCTGAAATAAAATATCCCAGAAATGTTAGATATTCACAAAGCTTATTTCTCTCAAATTTTGTGTGCTATTTTTACATCCCTGTTAGTGAGCATTTCTCCTTTGCCAAGATAATCCATCCACCTGACAGGTGTGGCATATCAGAAGCTGATTAAACAGCATGATCATTACACAGGTGCACCTTGTGCTGGGGACAATAAAAGGCCACTCTAAAATGTGCAGTTTTGTCACACAACACAATGCCACAGTTGTCCCAATTTTTGAGAGAGCATGCAATTGGCATGCTAACTGCATGAATGTCCACCAGAGCTTTTGCCAGAGAATTGAATGTTAATTTCTCTACCATTCTCTTCAATGTCGTTTTAGAGAATTTGGCAGTACGTCCAACTGGCCTCACAACCACAGACCACGTGTAACCACACCATCCACATCCGGATTCTTCACCCTAGGGATCGTCTCATACCAGCCACCCGGACAGCTAATGAAATTGTGGGTTTTCACAAACAAAGAATTTCTGCACAAATTGTTAAAAACCATCTCACTGAAACTTATCTTCTTGCTCGTCATCCTCACCAGGGTCTTGACCTTACTGCAGTTCGGCATTGTAACCGACTTCAGTGGGCAAATGCTCACCTTTGATGGCCACTGGCACGCTGGAGAAGTGTGTTCTTCACTGATGAATCCTGGTTTCAACTGTACCGGGCAGATGGCAGACAGCGTGTATGGCATTGTGTGGGTGCCCCATGGTGGCGGTGGGGTTATGGTATGGGCAGGCATAAGCGACGGACAACGAACACAATTGCTTTTTATTGATGGCAATTTGAATGCACAGAGATACTGTGACGAGATGCTGAGGCCCATTTATTGTGCCATTCATCCACCACCATCACCTCATGTTTCAGCATGATAATGCACAGCCCCATATTGCAAGGATCTGTACACAATTCCTGGAAGCTGAAAATGTCCCAGTTCTATGGCCTGCATACTCACCAGACATGTCACCCATTGGAGCATGTTTGTGATGCTCTGGATCAACGTGTACGGCAGTGTGTTCAAGGTCCCGCCAATGTACAGCAACTTCGCACAGCCATTGAAGAGAAATGGGACAACATTCCACAGGCCACAATCAACAGCCTGATCAACTTGAAGGAGATGCAAAGGAGATGTGTCGCGCTGCATGAGGCAAATGGTGTTCACAACAGTTACTGACTGGTTTTCTGATCCACATCCCTACTTTTTTGTTGTTGTTGGTATTTGTGACCAACAGATGCATGTCAGTATTCCCAGTCATGTGAAATACATAGATTTGGGCCTAGTTAATTTATTTCAATTGAGTGACTTCCTTATAAGAACTGTAACTTAGTAGATTCTTTCAAATTGTTGAATGTTGCGTTTATATTATTGTTCAGTGTATATACACAGTACCAGTCAAACGTTTGGACACACCTACTCATTCAAGTTTTTTTTTGCTTACTACATGATTCCATGTGTTTTTTCATAGTTTTGATGTCTTCACTATTATTCTAGAATGCAGAAAATAGTAAAAATAAAGAAAAATCCTAGAATGATTAGGGGTGTCCAAACTTTTTACTGGTACTGTATATATTATGAAAAACTGTTTTGTTTTCTCTTGAGCTGTTTATGACAATGAGATTAATGATTAATAACCACCTATATATACTTTGGCATGTTGGAATTAAAAAATATATAATAAAATATTCCAATAACAGTCACTAGATTAATTGTCAAAATACATTTAATAACCTGGCTTCCTATTTTACTAACAATTACAACATGCAGAGCAGGATAACCACACATTGTAACAAACTGGTGTAATAGAGAAACTGACCATGAACTGCTCTCACATCACCCCTGCAGCAGCCTGTAGAGGGGGCTTGTATACCATTGATCTGGGAGCTACAGTATGAAGACGTTATACTTTATTAACATACATGATAAATTAATCTGAAGAAAATGAATACCTATGTACATGTTAAAACAGCTTTAACAGTAGCTGAAAACCATACTATATTCTATCTTTTGAAATGTGTTTTCCCTCCTAAATGTGGGTGTGTATTACAGTCACTGGTGGAAAATGAAAGTGTTCTCATATCTACAACTGACTCTCCTTTATACTTTCCTGGTGCCAGCAGTCAGGTAAGAGGCTCTAGTGAATTAATGCCTAAAACATTTTATTAATTGGTATTTACTGTTTCAAAAAAAGTTGGTGTGTAATGAAAATCCAATGGAGGATTTTTTAATGTGTCTGTTACATATTTCCATTATATATTTTGACCTTACCTTTAGTCTTGGCATTGAACTAAAACACATTACTTCACTTACATTAGTATCTGTGCTTCAACTGTCATGAATGTAAACACAATATTTGAATTATTATTTATTTTTTATAAGCAAACATTACTCAGATGGGACTGTGAATTAAAAACAAACCAATGGTTTAATGCGACTGGATACATTAGGTTATGACTTGGCAAATATAATGATTAACAGAACCTGGTTTGTTTCCCTGACAGGTGCGTAATGGAACCTTTGATTCGCAAAGTCTGTTTGTTAACTTTCCTCGTCGTCTTCGATGCCACTTCATCTGTTGCAGGTAATACATATTACAACCATATACTGTATTAGTCCAGACATATGTAAAAATTATGTTAACTTTTTCATAAAAGCATGAATCTTGGTACACTTGTAAAGTGTCAGCTTTGTTAAAAATACACACGAGGAAAACATTGAAACAGAATAATATGCCCCACCAACATTAGACAACTATATAGAAAACCCTCATCAGCCTGCTGAGACCCATCAATTCATTTTTGTTGTCTCTAGTAGACATCAGTTCTTGGTCCTTATCTCTGAGACCATACAAACCATTGTATTAAGTCCTGTTGTCCCTTTGGGAGGACATTGTGGGCTTTTCATTGATATCACATGTGTGGGGGTGTGACCTTGACAACTTTATCTTCCTGGTTCTTAAAGAAATGGCTGCCGTCAAAATTAACACATTTTATGGACATATAAGTGTGTGTAAATAAGTGTGTGTAAATATTAATTATAATTTTTGTGAGTTTGATATTCAAAATGTTAGTAAGTGAATATCTCAGGAATAGTTAAGTGAGCTGTCAGGACTGTAATATATTTTTCACAATAAATATAAGATAAGGAAGAGTAAGAGATTATCAAGAAATGTCCTCTCTAGTGGACACCCGGATGCCGCAACTACACTGAACAAAAATTTAAACGTAACATGCAAGATTTTACTGTGTTACAGTTCGTATAAGGAAATCAGTCAAGTGAAATAAGTTCATTAGGCCCTAATCTATGGATTTCACATGACCAGTAATACAGATACGCATCTGTTGGTCACAAATACCTTAAAAAAAAGGCAGGGGCATGGATCTGAAAACCAGTCAGTATCTGGTGTGACCCACCATTTGCCTCAAGCAGCGCGACACATCTCCTACACATGCAGTTGATCAGGCTGTTGATTGTGGCCTGTGGAATGTTGTCAAACTCCTCTTCAATGGCTGTGCGAAGTTGCTGGATATTGGCTGGAACTGGAACACACTGTCGTACATGTCAATCCAGAGCATCACAAACATGCTCAATGGATGACATGTCTGGTGAGTATATAGGCCATAGTAGAACTGGGATTTCCCTAAGGTGGACACCAGAAACCTGAATTTCCTGCTACGCCACCAAGTCTGTGGCCATGAATGAAATTGGCCTGATATTTATTGTCAAGAATACATTTCTGCACTGCTAAGAGTTGCACAGAATCAAGTCAATAATTGTGAAATTATTTTACAACACCAACAAGGACACTTGACTTTAAGTGTGCATAAATACTTTCGGGATTTGAACTTGCAAACTTTCGATCTGGAGTGCATGTCTCAGCAGTGCTTGGTTGCTTGTTAAATTGGTAGCTTGCTAATGCAGTAGTGCTTGCTAACTTATTAACTCTTCTTATTATGAATATAGTGCTATTTCTATTTCTATAGCTTTTTTATTGAGCAACTGCTACAACACAGTTGCCACAAATACTAATATATTTGACCGTGTCCCTAATTATGCAAATGAGCCCCACAGTACAGTACAATGCCCCCATCTATCAAAGCACAGTGATGGTTGTACCTTAAATTTTAAATATTGGGTAGAAAAACGTCCAATTATACCTACAAGGTACCGAACTGTACCATGTGAGTTCATATGTGTACCTGTGAAGTTTACCTATGAGTTTTTTCTACCCCAGGGAACAACAACATATTCCAAGCAATAAGTATAGACCTGGTGGCAATGCAGAAACATTGATGAACTCAAACAAGAGGTTGCATGTTCAAATTGCCTAAGCATTCATGTATGCTCTATGTCAAGTGTCTTTGAGCACTGCTAGTGTTCTATTGATGTTATGTTGGTGGCAATAATTTGACAATTATTAACTTGATTCTGGGCAGCTTTTATCAAAGTCCAGAACTGTTTTCTTGCCTCTAAGTCTCTGGCTCTTGTCTCTTTCAGGCTCTTAGACCTGGTGGTGTAGCAGGACATGTAGCAAAACATTTCAGGTTGCTAGTGATCAAGAGATTATAAGTTCAAATCCCATTGAAGGCTGAGCCCAAGTGTGGTCACAGTACAATATTTGTTTTACACTAATTGAAATGAGAATACAGCAGCATACTGTCATTTTATAGAAATAACACCTTCAAGTTGTTGTACAGTATATACAGTACTTTAGGCAAAGTTCAACAAGGTTTTCTTGGCAATATATGCATAGCCAATCTCCTTTATGTCCACAGACCTGGTGGTGCAGCAGGAACTTCATGTAGTTATCAACCAAGCGGTAGTCAGTCCCAAGCGAGGTTGTCCCAAGTAATCAGTATACCCCAGCGTAATGTCCATCAACACAACTTAGCTGTAAAAAGTAACTTGTTTTAGATTTAATGTATTTTCACCGCACCTAGACAAAACATCCAGTGGACCATGACACAATGTTCTAAGAACGTCCTGAAAATGTTCTAAGAACGTTCTGGGGGTACGTCTTTGGAACAAACATGGAAATTATTCAATCAAATTATTGTAAAACACTGTATGCCTTTAAAGCAAAATATTCTCAATGACATTTGACACCTGGGTTTTCAGATGTGCAAAATATTCGTAATGTGTATTTTTGTGCTATCACATTTATTTCACATTTATTTCACGAGATCACGTTGTTACATGTGCTCACATGTTGTCACGTGTAGTTTCATGTTATCACATGTTGCTTCACATGTTGTCAGATGTTATAATATTAAAATCACGTGATCTCAAGTGAAATTCATGTGGTTATTTTGTAAGGTATCCTTTGTCTGTGCTTATGGACTGCTCTCTTCAATTAAAACCACTGGTTTTCAATGGCGTACATGTCCAAAAACTGGGATGGCCATTGCAAAATGTTAATTTTGTGTTCAATTAACAATTTCTTTGTAGATTTTGATGTGTGCTTGGGGTTGTTGTCTTGCTGGAAGATCCACTTGTGGCCAAGTTTCAGCTACCTTGCAGAAGCAACCAGGTTTTTAGCAAAAATGTCCTGGTACTTAGTAAAGTTAATGTTGACGTTAATGGAAGCAAAATAGCCCCATAACATCAAAGATCCACAACATTAAGGATGACATATTTTCTTTATATTGTTCTTTCAAAGGCCAAACCAATCGCTGGTGTGTGTTGCCAAAGAGTTCTATTTTCATGTCATCTAACCATAGCACCGCCTGGAGTTAAATGCTAAACGGCATTGGCACTTGGATTGGAACCAGTGCTATGGCCATATCACACAAAAATAGAGGACTTACACCAGCAGTGAGTTTGGCCTATGAAAGAACAGTGCAGATTCATTTAGAGAAAGGCTTATGTAGAATAGACAATAGATGTGAAATTAGTATTTGGTTTAACGTTGAACAAGGCTGTACCTCAGTTGATCTGATACCAGCGTCCTGTTATTGTTTAAAACTTCTTAGGGAGCGGCAGCCAAGGTATCGGTTTTGGAGAGTCTGGCGTGCCCAAAGTAAAATGCCTGCCACTCAGGCCCAGAAACTAGGATATGCACATAATTAGTACTATTGGATAGGAAACACTCTGAAGTAAAACTGTTAAAATAATGTCTGTGAGTATAACAGAACTGATATAGCAGGCGAAAACCCGAGGAAAATCCATCTGGATTTGCAGTTTTTTTTTTAGATGACCTTTTTCTCCTGGCTGCCTATGGGATTTGCTGTTATCTAGGACTTAGACTGCTGTACCTATGGCTTCCACTGGATGTCAACAGTCTTTAGACATAGTTTCAAGACGTTAGGCTGAATTAGAAGCGAATAGAAGAAGAAGAAGAATTTAGAAGTGGACCCCGGAACTCAATAGAATGACATGCGCGTTCATGGTCTCGCGCACTCTTTGTTTTTTTCCTTTCTTATCGTTCAGGTTATCGTCCGGTTGAAATATTATAGTAAATATACATAAAAGTGTACCTAAGGATACATAAAAATGATGTTTGATTTGTTGATAGGTATAATTTGAACGCGTTCTCTTCACGGTTCCATGGGCGACTTGACGGTGGATTTTCTGAACATAACGCGCCAACCAAACGGAGATTTATGGACATAATAAATTACTTTTTCTAACAAAAGAACCATTGGATGTCTTCCTTGGACACTTGGGATGCCCTCAGCAGAAGTTCTTCGAAAGGTAAGTGATTTATTTTAGCTCTTATATGGGGTTTTGTGTGACCCGCGCTGGATATGAATTTATGCTAATGCATAAATATTAGAGGTGCTATCCTCAAACAATCAAATGTTGTGCTTTCGCCGTAAAGCCTTTTTGAAATCTGACAACGCTGTGATATTGCCAAAAATCAGAGCTTTTGATGACTATGCAACACTTGTATATTGATGAATGTTTAATAATTCAACTTTTGGATTTTGAATTTGGCGCCTTACATTTCACCTGGGTAGTGTCTGGAGAGGCCCGATAGCGCACCGGTTAACCCTATTAATACACAAAAAGACTGCTACTCAGACGTTGCTCATTAGCAGTTGTCATTTATTTGTTTTAATCTTGTCATCATTATTTGCCTATTGTGTGGACTTTGTTATAGATTTCCACGTGACAAAGACCTCTATTTCCATGTCATATAGAAAAATACTGTATATATTACTTACTCTTTCTCTGAGCTAATGTATTAGTATAAAATAATTGTACTTTTTTGCTTACAATATACAGATTTAGGATCTTAATTAGAGCCAGTTTCCTACAGCAGGAAAAAAGTATTATACAGCAAAAGGAAATGTGAATTATTATGTGGACTATAATTAATTAACATTTTTGTAGGGGGTGATACATTTTTTGTTAGGGCAAATCAAGTCTGAAACTTCAAAGTGGACATTACAAACTTTAGAAGCATTTTTTTTTACTCAAATTATCTATACGTTTGCATTTCCTGCTTTGTGGGAAAATACTCGTAACAAAAGAGTGATCAAATTAAGGTCCCACGTCGGTAGATCAGTATATGTATAATTTATTTTATACAGTCTTTTTGCTAATCTTTATCAAGGGATCCAATTATATTTGGGGCACTGATGGTTTAGCACTGGTAAAAGAGAACTGTAAAGATGTAACTGTCTTTGTGCTCAATATGAGCCGCTCTTATCTGTGTGACCTTCACACCCCATACTTCATACCTTCTATAACACATTCTCCTCTCCTCCTCTCTCCCTCCAGACCTCAGCCTCATAGTCCCCCCTGACCCTGTAATTGCCTCTGCTGGTGATGACATCATCCTTCCCTGTCATCTCTCTCCTCAAAGTAGTGCTGTTGACATGGATATCAGGTGGTTTAAGGAGGGAGAATTCACTAACCCCCTGTATTTGTATAAGAGCAGAATGGGGGAAGAGGGGAAGGGCTATAAGGGCAGAGTGAGTCTGTTCACCCAGGAGCTGGAGAGAGGTAACATATCACTGCTGTTGAAGAATATCAAGGTGTCAGATGGGGGCCGCTACAAATGTCAGGCCAGCCATATGGATTGGATCCAGGAACCAGCCGTTCTGCTACAAGTTACAAGTAACTGAAGCTTATCAAGAGCCTAACAGTTATCCAATAGAGACCCACAGGGGTGGTGTAATAATACCCATAAAACCTAGCGGTCAAACAGGGATTGGTTCCAATCGTTTTTCCACCATAAATTTTTCCCTATAGGGGATTTTAGAAACAATTAAATTATTAAGGGATGTGTTTTGTGTAGTCTAACCCTTGATTTACAATGTAAATCTCTTTCAGAAAAGGTGACTTCATCAATATATTCGGCTCTATATAATTTCAGTTTCAAAAATGCTTATTAGCATCAAAGTAGACCTCATGCAAGACTACAAATCCTTGCAAGCTCCTGCAAGTCATCTCTAGCTGACACCTTTGCTAACAGGTATTGTGTCAATTTAAAACGTGCCCAATACAGTTCAAATAATTGTCAATTTAAAGAAATGTAGCCAATTTATTACTACATGTAACATTATATAGTTAATAATTAATATTATTAACTTTGCCTCAATTCGTCAGTGTCATCATGGCATTTGTAGTTCTTTATGATATCCAGATTAGCAGCTAAGTAGCATTTTATTTGTTGGGGGTAAATACATGTAAATACATTAATAAAAGTCACCTTGTTATCAAAACGTCTTGTTATCAAAACTTATGTGTTTCTAAAATCCCCTATGGGAAAAATGTTTGGTGGAATAACAATTGGAACCATTTGCCTGTTTGATCGCTAGGTTTTATGGGTATGATGACTCATACTGTGGTACTCTATTGTCAATGGTGTCAATGTCATTTTCAACCGTGAAATAAAGTCTTACCAAATTTAGACAGAATTGGTTATACAGATCTGACTCGTCTTTGAGTCTTTCCTGAAGATGTTGACATTCTGAATCTTAGAGAAGCCAACAACTGGCAGTAGATGTTTAAAATTAGGCAGTTCAGAATAATCAGAAGCTATGCAGGAACTTTCTAGTTTTGTCTGTTGACAACTCTTTAATCTAAACTAGACTTGGCAGAGCCACATAAAATCAGTTATGGAATATCTTCCTGATGTATATACAGTAATTCCATCCTTTGTTAACAGAGCAGGGCAGTGTCCCCAGGATCTCCATGAGGAAGCACCATAGAGTGTTCATCCAGCTCAGCTGCAGCTCAGAGAACTGGTACCCAGAGCCTCACATGCTGTGGACAGACCGCAGTGGGAAGGAGATCACCTCAGCAGAGACAGAGAGACCCAAACAGAAGGAGGAGGGCGTCCTGTACTCCATCACCAGTAACACGAGAATAGGGATGGACCAACTGGAGGGAGTCACCTGTGTGGTAATGTCAAAGGACCGGGGAACCAAGATGGAGTCTGCATCACTGCAGATGACTGGTGAGTTTAAGCACTGCAATGTATGGCCAAGTAGCCACAAACAAGTGTAAAAAATGGAAACTACTGTAGATATGACAGATGTCCGATCTTGACA
Organism: Hucho hucho; assembly: GCA_003317085.1. Lineage (NCBI taxonomy): Eukaryota > Metazoa > Chordata > Actinopteri > Salmoniformes > Salmonidae > Hucho > Hucho hucho. Next base: position 371,389 of record QNTS01001069.1, on the reverse strand, counting down.
TTGGTTCCATTTTTATGATTTAGATGTACTGCTGTGTGCAGGGTTTTCTCTTAATTTTTTGTAGGGCCATTGCCAAGTAACATTAGATCCATACCCATTGGAACAACTAGGTCTATGGAGAACTGATCCTCAGTCAGATGTTAAAGTGATATTTCACTCATATCACTGCAGACCTCAAAATGTGTCTAATATCAAAATGAGTCAATCATTCCAGGTCCTCTGTTATGTAGATATATGCCCACAATACCAATTGAATGAGGAAAATAGGCATTGCCTAATTGCATTATTGCAGACCTTGGGTCAAGCAGCTTCCTAGGTTTGCTAGGGTGTGGAGTTACCACAGCATTAGGCCACTTTTGAGTTCTGAAAACATTTGACAAACTTATTTTAGAGTGAAGTATCTACAATTATTAACGTCTGAAAAAAACGGAAAGTATAAACCAGAACATGAAGCATGATTCCTAAACCAGGGAACATCACCAGGGTGACATAAATGTTTCTAAAACTCAGTAATCAATCACAATCCAGTATATACACTGAACAGAAATATAAACGCAGCATGTAAAGTGTTGGTCCCATGTTTCATGAGCTGAAATAAAAATACATTTTCCATATGCACAAAACGCTTATTCCTCTCAAATTCTGTGCACAAATCTATTTACATCCCTGTCTGTGAGCCTTTTTTCAATTAACTGATTTCCTTATATGAACTGTAACTCAGTAAAATATTTGAAATTGTTGCATGTTGCGTTTATATTTTTGTTCAGTATAGTTGGGTAATGTTAAACTGGAGTATTTTTTAACCTTTAGTTAATTGTACCCAAAACTGACCTCTGACCCTGATAGTATCTTGTTACAGAGGAGTTCTACCTCAGCAGTCTCCCTGACCGTGTCTACATTGCTGCATTTGTGATTCCTGTGTTTCTGGCACTGGTGTGTATCACTGCATCAGTTCTCTTTGTCATGCATCAGAAAAGAGGTTGGTTTCTCTTTCTATTTTAATAAGAACAAATGTATTATTTCTCTTGAACATCTCTATTCACATGATAAGGGTTTCACAGATCATTTAATTTAAGAGATATGTTTTTTACTTCCAGATATTCAGGAGAAACTGAAACCTATTAGTAAGATCAAATATGCATACTTTCATTAACTGACTTATTTAACGCACCAATAATTAATTTCATGAAATAACAGATTTGTAGAGTTTTAAAGAATGTTTTTTCTTCTTTATTCTTCATCATTACAGAGGAAGTCAAAGCAGAACTAGAAGATAAGAGGAAAGGTATCTCAAATCCACAATATTAGTATATGAAGTATTACGTTAGGCTTCACTCAATGTTTGTATGGTTTCATGTGGATTTTCTCAGAAAGATTAACAATGTTCCTCTTACAGAACTCACCAAAAAGGATCAGTTATTGGGTATGTATAACATGCTTTACTGTCGATTAACATTAATTAGTTCATTAATGTGAAATGCAGAATGATGTACAGTAACAAAGTCATTTTGTATTCACACAGGAATAACTGGAACAATTCCAGACACCGGTAACTATAAGCTCCTTTCCCAAGTCAATGTGAAATAATTATAGTGTATCCCATTAGGTTTTGTTCTTGAGACATGTAAAGCATTATTTACCTCTTTCTATACAGTTTGGACCTTAATGGTGTGTCATCATGCAGGTAACACACACAATGTATTTTAAGGGACAACTTACATATTTACTACCTATTACTTTTGGACAAATGTCTAGCACACACCAGAATCATTTCAACAGTCAAGTGTTATAGCTTTCTTCAACTGTCAAGTGTTATAGCTTTCTTCAACTGTCAAGTGTTATAGCTTTCTTCAACACTCAAGTGTTATAGCTTGCTTCAACTGTCAAGTGTTATAGCTTTCTTCAACTGTCAAGTGTTATAGCTTTCTTCAACTGTCAGGTGTTATAGCTTTCTTCAACACTCAAGTGTTACAGCTTTCCTCAACACTCAAGTGTTACAGCTTTCTTCAACTGTCAAGTGTTATAGCTTTCTTCAACACTCAAGTGTTATAGCTTTCTTCAACAGTCAAGTCTTATAGCTTTCTTCAACTGTCAAGTGTTATAGCTTTCTTCAACTGTCAAGTGTTATAGCTTTCTTCAACTGTCAAGTGTTATAGCTTTCTTCAACGCTCAAGTGTTATAGCTTTCTTCAACAGTCAAGTGTTATAGCTTTCTTCAACTGTCAAGTGTTATCGCTTTCTTCAACACTCAAGTGTTATAGCTTGCTTCAACTGTCAAGTGTTATAGCTTTCTTCAACAGTCAAGTCTTATAGCTTTCTTTAACTGTCAAGTGTTATAGCTTTCTTCAACTGTCAAGTGTTATAGCTTTCTTCAACTGTCAAGTGTTATAGCTTTCTTCAACGCTCAAGTGTTATAGCTTTCTTCAACATTCAAGTGTTATAGCTTTCTTCAACTGTCAAGTGTTATAGCTTTCTTCAACGGTCAAGCGTTATAGCTTTCTTCAACAGTCAAGTGTTATAGCTTTCTTCAACGGTCAAGTGTTATAGCTTTCTTCAACTGTCAGGTGTTATAGCTTTCTTCAACAGTCAAGTGTTATAGCTTTCTTCAACGGTCAAGTGTTATAGCTTTCTTCAACGGTCAGGTGTTATAGCTTTCTTCAACAGTCAAGTGTTATAGCTTTCTTCAACGGTCAAGTGTTATAGCTTTCTTCAACTGCCAAACATGTATTTCTTTCAGTGGATGTGACTCTGGACCCTGACACTGCACACCCCAAACTCACTGTATCTGACGATAATAAATCTGTCAAGTTCGGAGACTTACGGAGAGAAAGGGGCACTGAGAAGAGGTTTGAAGAAAAGCAGTGTGTCTTGGGAATGGAGGGATATGATACAGGTACACATTACTGGGAGGTTGACCTGGGGAACAAGAGCCAGTGGAGTGTTGGAGTCGCACAGGACCCAGAGAACAGAAACAACATCCCAATGATTCCAGAGAATGGCTACTGGAGCATACGTTTGGATAATGGAGTATTAAAAACAGTTGAAAAGTCTTCTAATTTTCTTCCCATTGAACTGAAACCTGAGAAGCTGGGGGTGTTAGTGGACTATAAGGAGGGAAAGATAGTATTTTTCAACGTTAAGAAGAGATGCCACATCCACTCCTTCCTTGGAACATTTAGTAAGAAACTCTATCCGTTCTTTGGTCCTTTGATTGATTGTAAAGAGGAACTCAAAATCTCACCCGTCCCTCAAGCTCAAAAGTGAACCTATAAAAGATTGCAGTTGTCAAGAAAGGCCATAGCATTTTTTGTTCTGTCTTTGGTTACTACTGCCTGTGGCTGTGGTTTTATTAGTACTCTAATACCACACAACTCTCTGTGGTTTTATTAGTACTCTAAAACCCCACAACTCTCTGTGGTTTTATTAGTACTCTAATACACCACAACTCTCTGTGGTTTTATTAGTACTCTAATACACCACAACTCTCTGTGGTTTTATTAGTACTCTATAACCACACAACTCCCTGTGTTTGTATTAGTACTCTAAAACCCCAATACTCTCTGTGTTTGTATTAGTACTCTAAAACCCCCAAACTCTCTGTGGTTTAATTCAACCATGGAGAAAATAACTGATGCGTGGAGCGCAAAGCGGATTATCTTCCATTGTTTGAGCAATTATTTAGATTTAGCAATTATTAACTGTGTGAAGACTGAATTACTTTACTTCTTCTTTCCCACACAAATTGATCTGAGTGATGTGAGATGGAACGTTTTCCCCTTTTTCATAGCTGTACTGTTTTCTATTGTTTTAGATGTAACTGTATACATCTAATAAAATCTCTGTTTTGATTCTGTATATACTCAATGTTTCTTAAGTGAGTATCCCTTGCTGTAAGGATGTATAGACTAACGTATTCCGTTTTGTCATATTCATTTATCATATTTTAATGTTCATACTGTATAGCCATAGTTCTTTTAAAAACAAATCATAGAATCACTTTATATCCCAGACTGTTTGAACTAGCATGTCAGTAGAAATATCTGTAATGATAATATGGTCCGACTAGATGTTACACTGGACAACCAACTATAGGCTTCACTGGGTCAATATATTATGTGTCTCTGGCTAACTAGCTTGCATTCTTGGTCATTGTAAAGATTATTATCTTTCCAATGACCAAGATAGTATTTTTAATGTGATGGATCATTACCAAACTTGTTAAAACAACTACATACAAGAGAGTAGAATGTAGTTGTTTCTCTCAATCCTAGTCATCAATTGATCTACATCCAGATACCAAATAACATCTTGTATTTTTCACAAATCAACATTTTATGTTTTAAAACAAAAATGTGGGTTTAATGTCACACAATAAACTACTGAAATAATGAATGTATATTACATTAGTAAAGAATATGGAACAAAACGTTGATGCCTGGTTAGATGACAGCAAAGGATCATACAAATTAATCCACATTTCTTGATATTACCTATTGGAAAATTATTCACATAGCTTTGTACCACGATAAGCTGTTGACAGCTGTGATCAATTATGTTTTTCTACGTTGCCGTGACGGACAAAATTGTGATTGGTTTTGCATCATTGTTCCAGGGTGAGCAAAGTGGTTTAAGTTTAAAGGTTTTATTTATTCACACCAAAGAAAAGAAGTGAAATATATAACAATGATGCAGGTTGGAAGACCAAAAGGGCTGATATGAAAACCACACCACAAAGATATGGATAATTTTAACTATAGTAGAGTTAGGAAGCAAGCCTGATGAACCAAACCACAAATCTTTCTGATGATACCAACATTGCTACAGACAAAATGAATATGATCTTTCCAGGATAACTTTCCATCAATTAGAACTCAGAGGAATCTAGTGGATGTGACTTGTTCCATTTCATTCCCACCAATTGAGAGTCTGTCTCTTATTTAATTTTGTATTTATTTTTTTATTCTTATTCTTACTAGTGAATACAATAAAGTTTTACATTTAAAGATAATTTGTTTACCTGGAACCATTCAGAAAATGTGTCCATACCTGAGTTGGCTTCATTAAAAATGTTTGTGTGGTAAAATCAAATTGAGGTCATCAGCAAAGAAAATGGGAAGTACTTTAAAAGACAGCAGCAAGTGTAACCTGTGTGAAATGGCTAGCTAGTTAGCGGTGCGCGCTAGTAGCGTTTCAATCGGTGACGTCACTCACTGAGACCTTTAAGTAGTTGTTTCCCTTGCTCTACAAGGGCCGTGGAGCAATGGGTAACGGTGCTTTGAAGGTGACCCTTGTCGATGTGTGCAGAGGGTTCCTGGTTTGAACCCAAGTAGGGGCGAGGAAAGGGATGGAAGCAATACTGTTACACAAGGTCATTGATATAGATTACGAATAACAAAGGTCCACTTATCGAACCTTATGGCACACCACAGGATATCTTGGCCCTGGTAGATGCACAGACGGTTGCATAAACACATTGTTCTCTATTGTAAACATGAATATATAACCAATTATATGTATAATCATGAAAAACATAATAATGCAATTTAGAAAGTAGTATTTCATGATCAACCGTGTCAAATGCTTTGGATAAATCTAAAAAGATGACTAGAGCGTATCCCTTGTTGTTAAGGACTGTAAAGATTTTATCCACAAGTTGCAAAAGAGCCATATCTGCAGTTGAGTCATAACCTTCATAACAAAACAATAGAATACCCCTTAAATAATTTAAATAAACATTCATCTGAAATATTTTGTCAGACCCTATGAATGCACATGCTTTCCATCAATGTCATGTTTTGTTATTTATTAGACAACAAATGCTATCAAACACAAAAATATTAGGTCCTTAAGAATCAGAGATCATGTATTTAAATTCACCAACTAATGATTGTCTTCTTCTTTTGTAAAAATTATCCACTAAAAGTATTTACATTAAGAGATTAAAAGCTGACCCTTCCTGTTTCATCCCCTGGGATTTGTCCTGTATAAAGTAACATAGTGTTGAATAATACATTTTCTTCTTTTGAAAGACAAATATCCACCATAATCTTTCTATGCAAAGAGAAGAAAACAAACGTACTCTGTTCTTCTGGTTTTGATCAACATCATCCTGTAAAATAAATTAAGAATTGTGGCTTCTTTTGACCCAGTGGTGTATGTACTAAAGCTCAATCACATTTATCAATCAAATGTATTTATAAATCCCTTCTTACATCAGCTGATGTCACAAAGTGCTGTACAGAAACCCAGCCTAGTTGTAATCAATATTGTAGTCAGGGGTAAATTCATGTATTTAGGGGTAATGATTTAGGCTTGTATATGCGAGCAGCTTAACCCATGGTGATTGAGGCTATTGCCATGGTGATGGTGGCTAAATGGTAACAGCTAACATTTAAATAGTCCTGAGTAGACCCAGAACAACTCTGTCTTGTCCTTCTGTAACACTCAGCCATGGCACCTATAAAGAAATTGTCAGCCCTATTTCACGTCTGATAGGCTTTCTTCACACTGCTAACAAAAACCAAGAGACAAGTATAAGTGACAAATGCTGACCTTGACTGAGTTATTATAAGAGAGAGAGAGAGAGAGAGAGAGAGAGAGAGAGAGAGAGAGAGAGAGAGAGAGAGAGAGATCGATCCAGTTCTTATGGTGATTACATATGTCCTGTTTTAGTGTATACGTACCACTATAGTCTCAAATATTATTCATACCAAGCACACATTTACCAACTTATTAATGCAAAATGTTAGAGAGTTGCCATATGAGAACATAAAGATTTGATAAGGAGAACATACTGCAGCTCCTCTGGTTAATGTATACAGTAAGCAGTCAGTTGAACCTTCCAGCAAGAATCACAGGGAGGGTCCAGGGTTTACCAAGACAACAGAACGTATCTTATTGACTTCCTCAGTACTTTATAGGAAAACTTCCCCCCATGGCCATTTTAGTTACTGCAAGCATTATCTATGCTCTACATGTGCTGTATCATAACACCAGTGGCGGTTCTAGCTTGCATGGCTCCCTGGACGAACCCCCCCTTCAGCGCACCGCCAACAAACAAAAAAAGCACCATTCTGCACTAACTGTAATTTTTATTCAGACAGAATAACACACTTATGAAGAAGAGAACATGATTATTACACTATTGCACTTCAAACAAGAAACACACAAACTAAATTGCACATCTAATTGCATTACTAATTACATTAGCACTGTACAAAGTTAGAGGTGCGCTACTTGATAGATTCCCCCGCTTCCCCTACCTCGGGCTTCCAGTGGGGAGACCTGAGGTCAAACTACCCCCACACCCTCCCCATCTCGTACTTCTGAGTGGGAGACCTTCCCAGGCAGTAGCCTGCCTAGCTCACAAACTAGAATCAGGGCGCCCACTTCGACAAGGTTAATTGACCCACAGTCCCACACGGTTACATTATATATTTGACATGACGTGCAAATGAGCGATAGAAAACCAATCGCGCAAATGTCACCATCAGGAATATATGTTTATTTTTTTATTTTTTATTGTGCCACTGCAAAACACATATTCATGTGTTGTACACTCTTCGAAAAAAAGGTGCTATCTAGAACTTAAAAGGATTCTTTGGCTGTCCCCATAGGAGAACAAACTCTTTTGAGTTCAATGTAGAACCCTCTGGGGAAAGGATTCTACATTGAACCAAAAGGGATTCTCCTATGGGGACAGCTGAAGAACCCTTTTGGAACCCTTTTTTCTAAGATTGTATACCTCTTGGTATCAAAGCAGTAACACGCTCTGAGACAAATTTACCAAATGTTTACACCTGTGGGGATTTTGCATCTGAAAGTATAAAGTATTTTGCTATTGATGATGAGGCTATTGATTGGGATAATGTTTGGCAGAATATAGAGTGTTTCACTCCTCAATGAACCCAAATCATCAGTTAATATATTTTAAGCGCTGTCATAGGTTGTACTGGACACCACTTGTAAGTTTTCATACAAAACTGTGACACTTCATTTTAAGCGGTCCTTTTGACAGTGTAATAACATGTTTAATTACACTGTAACAAGTCTTGTAGTTAATTGCATCAACTCAAAGTTAAACTGTGATAACAACATGTAACTGGTGGTAATTGATGTTTGTAATTACAGAGGTGTTACACTAAATGCTTGTCAACATGCTTGTTACAAAATTGCAAAGTTCAATTAAATTCACCAATTTATAATTTTGTTTATTCTCAGATGCATCCGATATAAAGAAAACGGGATTGTCTTTTTCTTCCCTTTTTAACATTACAATTCAGAATAGAAACTGACAAAATATTAACAATTTAAAATACAACATAGGGTCTCATGGTCCCCTTCTGTGTCTTCATCTGTTAGCATTTTCCCATCCTGGAGTCTGAGACCTTGTGGGAATCTACTATCATCATTATCATGATTTCTGTCATTTGGGTTTAGTCCTATAGAAAGGCCTAGCTACCTAGTTGTTGTGTTATCCAGCTAGCATTATACTAATAATGGTGCTTGCTAACATTAATAAGCTAGCTATTGTTTACATTGAAAAGGAACTACTCATAGGTGTGTTGACACAAGTAACTAACTATCTAGCTAACGTTAACATGCTGAGTGTGTCTTACGTATACCCCTTGGGTATGGACACCCTGAAAACAAAGTTCAGGGAAGATAAGGCCACAGAGTTTTCAAACCCAGAGGCGGGACAATGCAATACTTCCAGTAATGCGTCTCAAAGCAGACTCGACAGCCAGACTGGGGTTTGGCAAGTCAATGGGAGAAGTGAAAAATATGTCCTTAGTTGTTCATTTTTTTTATTCTAAAGGTAAAACATAGATTCAAAACAATGTCTTAAGTAGCTGAACCTGTAATTACTACAGCCTAGTAAAAGTGACAAATTGACACATTAAATGTTCTGTCAAAAACAACTTTATATTGAAGGAATGCCTTTTATTTGACGGCCTGCGTAATAAAGCAAGATGAGACCATCAGACCCAATGACGAGTTTCTGCGCATTAACTATTTTTTTATTTTTTTATTTAACCTTTATTTAACCAGGTAGGCCAACTATGCTAGCTAACGTCACCTACAAGAGTGATGGGGGATTTCTATTGGAGAAGCAGTGTCTGCATATTACGGTTTTACCAATTTGACTACAGATTCTGAAGTTTATATACAGTGGGGCAAAAAAGTATTTAGTCAGCCACCAATTGTGCAAGTTCTCCAACTTAAAAAGATGAGAGAGGCCTGTAATTTTCATCATAGGTACACTTCAACTATGACAGACGAAATGAGAAAACAAAATCCAGAAAATCACATTGTAGGATTTTTTATTTATTTATTTGCAAATTATGGTGGAAAATAAGTATTTGGTCAATAACAAAAGTTTATCTCAATACTTTGTTATANTATTTTGGTTTCATCTGACCATATGACATTCTCCCAATCCTCATCTGGATCATCCAAATGCTCTCTAGCAAACTTCAGACGGGCCTGAACATGTACTGGCTTAAGCAGGGGGACACGTCTGGCACTGCAGGATTTGAGTCCCTGGCGGCGTAGTGTGTTACTGATGGTAGGCTTTGTTACTTTGGTCCCAGCTCTCTGCAGGTCATTCACTAGGTCCCCCCGTGTGGTTCTGGGATTTTTGCTCACCGTTCTTGTGATCATTTTGACCCCACGGGGTGAGATCTTGCGTGGAGCCCCAGATCGAGGAAGATTATCAGTGGTCTTGTATGTCTTCCATTTCCTAATAATTGCTCCCACAGTTGATTTCTTCAAACCAAGCTGCTTACCTATTGCAGATTCAGTCTTCCCAACCTGGTGCAGGTCTACAATTTTGTTTCTGGTGTCCTTTGACAGCTCTTTGGTCTTGGCCATAGTGGAGTTTGGAGTGTGACTGTTTGAGGTTGTGGACAGGTGTCTTTTATACTGATAACAAGTTCAAACAGGTGCCATTAATACAGGTAACGAGTGGAGGACAGAGGAGCCTCTTAAAGAAGAAGTTACAGGTCTGTGAGAGCCAGAAATCTTGCTTGTTTGTATGTGACCAAATACTTATTTTCCACCATAATTTGCAAATAAATTCATTAAAAATCCTACAATGTGATTTTCTAGATTTTTTTTCCTCATTTTGTCTGTCATAGTTGAAGTGTACCTATGATGAAAACTACAGGCCTCTCTCATCTTTTTAAGTGAGAGAACTTGCACAATTGGTGGCTGACTAAATACTTTTTTGCCCCACTGTATGCCTACTTCTGTTGTAGCGTCTGAGCTGTTTGGGCTACAAATGACTCCACTGTGAAAAGGGAAGATTTTCGGCTATGGAGCTAAGGATTCCCTGTGGTGCCCTGTTTGGCTATGGAGCTAAGGATTCTCCTTGGTGCCCTGTTTGGCTATGAAGCTAAGGATTCTCCCTGGTGCCCTGTTCGGCTATGCAGCTAAGGATTCCCTCTGGTGCCCTGTTTGGCTATGGAGCAAAGGATTCTCCCTGGTGCCCTGTTCGGCTATGGAGCTAAGGATTCCCTCTGGTGCCCTGTTTGGCTATGGAGCTAAGGATTCCCCCTGGTGCCCTGTTTGGCTATGGAGCTAAGAATTCTCCCTGGTGCCCTGTTTGGCTATGGAACTAAGAATTCTACCTGGTTACCTGTTTGGCTATGGAACTAAGAATTCTCCCTGGCTCCCTGTTTGGCTATGGAGCTAAGGATTCTCCTTGGTGCCCTGTTTGGCTATGGAGCTAAGGCCACACTCTTTTCAATCTATTCCTTTTTCTCTTAGTCATCCATGTCTTTTTTACTCAAGTTGTTGTTTCCTAATTTGCATATGAATTCGTAATAAATGAATAATATAGCAATAATATAACAATTGATAATAAATTCACTATAGGAGCGCATATTGGAGGTTCAGCCTCTGAACTGCAGTTCCAGTACCTAGTGCCGGAATCCCACTGGACAGTGAAGATGCATGTACAGTGCCTTCGGAAAGTATTCAGACCCCTTAACTTTTTCCACATTTTGTAAAAAACAGAAATGCCTTATTTACATAAGTATTCAGACCCTTTGCAATGAGACTCGAAATTGAGCTCAGGTGCATCCTGTCTCCATTGATCATCCTTGAAAAGTTTAACCAACCTGATTGGAGTCCACCTGTGGTAAATTCAATTGATTGGGCACGATTTGGAATGGCACACACATTTCTTTATAAGGTCCCACAGTGGACAGTGCATGTCAGAGCAAAAACCAACCATGAGGTCGAAGGAATTGTCCGTAGAGCTCCGAGACAGATTGTGTCCAGGCACAGATCTGGGGAAGGGTACCAAAAAATGTCTGCAGCATAGAAGATCCCCAAGAACACAGAAGGGAAGGGCTTTGGTTAGGGAGGTGACCAAGAACCGGATGGTCACTCTGACAGAGCTACAGAGTTCCTCTGTGGAAAAGGTAGAACCTTTCAGAAGGGCAACCATCCCTCCAGCACTCCACCAATCAGGCCTTTATGGTTTCACTGAGGAGTGGCCAGGCGGATGCCTCTCCTCGGTGAAAGGCACATGACGGCCCTATTGGAGGTTGCCAAAAGGCACCTAAAGACTCTCAGACAATGAGAAACAAGATTGTCTCTGGTCTGATGAATCCAAGATTGAACTCTTTGGCCTGAATACCAAGTGCCACATCTGGAGTAAACCTGGCACCATCCCTACGGTGAAGCATGGTGGTGGCAGCATCATGGTGTGGGGGTGTTTTTCAGTGGTAGGGACTGGGAGACTTTTCAGAATCTAGGGAAAGATGAATGGAGCAAAGTACAGAGAGATCCATGATGAAAACCTGCTCCAGAGCCCTCAGGACCTCAGACTTGGGCCAAGGTTCACCTTCCAACAAGACAACGACCCTAAGCACAAAGCCAAGACAACGCCGGTGTGGCTTTGGGATAAGTCTCTGAATGTCCTTGAGTGGCCCAGCAGGAGCCTGGACTGGATGGGCAGCAACGCTTTGAGGATAATGCAGAGAAGAGTGGGAGAAACACCCCCAAATACAGGTGTGCCAAGCTTGTAGCGTCATACTCAAATAGACTCAAGGCTGTAATTGCTATCAGAAAAAAGCTTAATTCAATTGTGGCCTGCAGCACAGTTACAGTCACCAAAGCTCTGGATAACATGACAACAGAGTAAAATGGTCAGAGTGAGGGGTTCTCTCATTTGTGTCTGGAAGAAGCTAGCAAGCTAGCCAACGTTAGCCAGTTAGCTTGGGTGCTTGATTGTTGTTGTGAGGTCAGGATGCTTGGATCAACCCTACTCCTCAGCCAGAGCGTCCAGTGTGCGCTCTGAATGCTCCGAGATCAAAACGGAATGTACTAATGTACAGTCTGACAACGCTCTGAATTTACAAACAGCCAGAGCACACTCTGAGCGCGCTCTGGCCCTCCATATTGAATTTACGAACACACCCTTAGTTGTAATTTGTTAACAATACAATTAACTATAACTTAATCAAACTGCTCAAAATGCATAACTACTGATCCAAAAAGATATAGCGCATATTTAACGTATATAGTTTGATAACTGGAACACTGTAAAATGCGATATTTCTACCTCATAAATGTATCAATTTGACATCAATTTATGTTGTAAGGTAAAACTGAATCATACCTGACTTTAAATACTACATCATTCTCCATCAGCCAGTGTGCTTCAGTAGGACAAAGTGGAAAGAGTCACTGTGTGCTATCATTATAGTATAGTGTACAATGCACTGCTTAAATACCTGGGTTATATAGAACAATATTCCACTCATTATCTGAATTTCATTGATACACTGTAAGCTGATTAATTTCTAGAAGAGAGGCAGGCAGTACTGTATCAGTCATGTAGAAAGGTGATCTTGTACAATGTTGCATGGGGAAGAAATGGCATACAACACCATAATACGTTTTTACAGTAGCCAACTGCTTTACAATACCCATATTTCTGATTATTTGTCCTAAGTATGTATTCTATAAGGACAATGAAACTGTAAGACTGACAAATTTCTCAACATCCTCATAACCTGCCATTGGATGCAAAATTCTGTGTGTTAAGTTTTATTCAAATACTGTATGGAAAACTATATTTACTATTCATTCTATTCAGCACTTCAATAAAAACAATTTTTGTATATGTATCTTGTGTTCTTTGCTATTGGATTTAATGGTAGTTAAAATAACTAAATGGTGAGCCTATAATTATCTGATGTATTGGTGACTAAACTAAATGTTCGCAATGTATTTCATAGAAAACTGATTTTGCATGAATGACTCAGGGGTGAAACATGTGTGAAACCTCAATTAATGTGCAATCAAAGGTTCTGAACATAAGATAGTAGACATTATAAGTGTTTTGTACTAAGAGTAAAAAGAAATCACAACGTACTTGTGAAAATAGCACCAAAAACGTTTTCCGGATATTAATTACTCTCACTCCAAACAGCTAGACAGAGTTGAACCACCTCAGGCTGCCATTCTGTTTGAACAAACAGAAAGCACACTCCTCTTCTGTGACACTGATGTTTGGGAATTATCTTTAGAGAGAGGGTCATGTACAAGCTGACGTGTGTGTGTTTGTCTGTGTGTGGGTGTGTGTGTTTACACTTTGGCCTTTGGGACTAAGGTAAGAAAATTTTAATTCAAATGGAGAGAGAAGGGGAGCGAGGGAGTTAGACACAGGAGAGAGATAGAGAGGACTAGATCACATTTCATTCTTGTGGTGAAACGAGATGGGTCCCATTATGCCTGGCAAAAACCATACACTGCATTCCATAGAAAGAACATAATACCAATGGTCAAGCATGGAGGTGATAGTGTGGTTTGGGGATGCTTTACTGCCTCAGGACCTGGATGACTTGCCTTAATAGAAGAAACCATGAATTCTGCAATGTATCAGATAATTCTACAGGAGAATGTCAGGCCATCCGTCTGTGAGCTGAAGCTGAATCACAGCTGGGTCATGTAGCAAGACAACGATCCAAAACACACAATCAAGTCTACATGAAAATGGCTAAAAAGCAACAAAGTTGTTGTTTTGGAATGGCCTAGTCAAAGTCCAGACCTAATCACAATTGAGATGTTGCAAGACTTGAAACAAGCAGTTCATGCTTGAAAACCCACAAATGTCGCTGAGTTAAAGCAGTTCTGCATGCAAGAGTAGGACAAAATTCCTCCACAGTGACATGAGAGACTGTTCAACTACAGGAAGCGTTTGGTTGGAGTCATTGTAGCTAAAGGTGGCACAACCAGTCATTGAGTGCAAGGGGCAATTACTTTTTCACACAGGGGCAGTGGGTGTTGCATAACTTTGTTTATGAAATACATGAAATAAGTATATCACTGTTGTGTAACTTGTTCACTCAGGTTCCCTTTATCTAATGTTAGATTTTGGTTGAAGATCTGATAACATTCAGTTAAAAAAAATACAAATGTACAGAAAATTTCAAAAGGGGGGCAAAACTTTTTCACAGCACTGTAATAATGCTGAGACCAGTGGCGATTTTAGGGGTTGCATGCCAGCAAAGCCACTACACAACACAACACTAAACAATACATTAATTGCACTATAATGGTGACAAACTGTGCACAAAAACTGCTAGGGCCTTAATAAAGCTGTCCCAACAGCAGAGTCCCAACAGCAGTCCCAACACCTTACCACTGCTACACCTGGCTATCAGCGGAGCCTTGTTGGGCAGCGAAACAGTTAATTCAACCCTATTTACTGCCTTTTAAAACAACATTTTATTTTTATTACATTTTTTATTTCACCTTTATTTAACCAGGTAGGCCAGTTGAGAACAAGTTCTCATTTACAACTGCGACCTGGCCAAGAAAGCAAAGCAGTGCGACACAGACAACAACACAGAGTTACACATGGAATAAACAAACGTACAGTCAATAACACAATAGAAAAAATCTATATACAGTGTGTGCAAATGAGGTAAGATTAGGGAGGTAAGGCAATAAATAGGCTGTAGTGGCGAAGTAATTACAATTTAGCAGTTAAACACTGGGGTGATAGATGTGCAGAAGATGAATGTACAAGTAGAGATACTGGGAAAAAATGAGCAAAAAAATATATAACAAAATGGGGATGAGGTAGTTGGATAGGCTATTTACAGATGGGCTATGTACAGGTGCAATGATCTGTGAGCTGCTCTGACAACTGATGCTTAAGGTTAGTGAGGGAGATATGAGTCTCCAGCTTCAGTGATTTTTGCAATTCGTTCCAGTCATTGGCAGCAGAGAACTACGGGTGCTACAGGTGGGTGATGCTATGGTGACCAGTGAGCTGAGATCAGGCGGGGCTTTACCTAGCAAAGACTTATAGATGACCTGGAGCCAGTGGGTTTGGCGATGAATATGAAGCGAGGGCCAGCCAACGAGAGCATACAGGTCGCAGTGATGGGTAGCATATGGGGCTTTGGTGACAAAGCGGATGGCACTGTGATAGACTGCATCCAATTTGCTGAGTAGAGTGTTGGAGGCTATTTTGTAAATTACATTGCCGAAGTCAAGGAATGGTAGGATAGTCAGTTTTACGAGGGTATGCAGCATGAGTGAAGGATGCTTTGTTGCAAATAGGAAGCCAATTCTAGATGTAATTTTGGATTGGAGATGCTTAATGTGAGCCTTGAGGGAGAGTTTACAGTCTAACTATACACCTAGGTATTTATAGTTGTCCACATATTCTAAGTCAGAACCGTCCAGAGTAGTGATGCTGGACGGGCGGGCAGGTGCGGGTAGTGATCGGTTGAAGAGCATGCATTTAGTTTTACTTGCATTTAAGTGTAGTTGGAGGCCACAGAAGGAGAGCTGAATGGCATTGAAGCTTGTCTGGAGGTTAGTTAACACAGTGTCCAAAGAAGGGCCAGAAGTATACAGAATGGTGTTGTCTGCGTAGATGTGGATCAGAGAATCACCATCAGCAAGAGCGACATCATTGAAAAATACAGAGAAAAGAGTCGGCCTGAGAATTGAACCCTGTGGCACCCCAATAGAGACTATGATATGCTTCCTTGCTGAGTGTCTCACCTTGTTGTAAAATGTTGCTTGACACCTCTTTATTCGAAAGCTTTCCTCCTACAACGATGAAAACGATCTCTAGAGACAGAGACCAAAGCAGAAGATGCAGTGTTTTAGTCTCGTCAATGTTCAGGTAATCAGTTTCAATAGAACGCTGTAGGAGTTAGGGAAAGGTAACATTGGTTTTGGTCTATGTCAGATAAGAAAAGCAGATGAGTTTGGGGTTAGTTGGCTTGTCTTCCTCTTATGTAGTAAAGTAGTGACAGTGTACCTGAGTCAGGCAAAAAGGATACAGAGACTGGAATATATAATCACGTGTGGAATCTCTCCTACCTGTAGCTTAAAACAAAGGAGTGTTTGTGTGCGTGCGTGAGTTGAGTTTTTCCCTTGCAATTTAAGATCATGAGACTTGAGGTTTGTTTGTGTGTGTGTGTGTGTGTGTGTGTGTGTGTGTGTGTGTGTGTGTGTGTGTGTGTGTGTGTGTGTGTGTGTGTGTGTGTGTGTGTGTGTGTGAGACATATCATCTAATGAAAAGGGAGACGCTCACAAACACAATGGTGGTCTCCGTTTTGCTGTACGACCCCCAGAAGTGTCACAGGACTCATCTGAATGTAACCCATACAAACAAATGGGAGTACAGTATGTAGGTAGTTTGGTACCCCCAAAAATATATATTTACAGTAACAGTCAAAAGTTTGGACACCTACTCATTCCAGGTTATTTCTTTATTTTTACTATTTTCTACTTTGTAGAATAATAGTGAAGACATCACAACTATGAAATAACACACATAGAATCATGTAGTAACCAAAAAAGTCTTAAACAAATCAAAATATATTTTAAATTTGAGATTCTTCAAATAGCCACCATTTTCCTTGATGACAGCTTTTGCAAACTCAACCAGGTTCACCTGGAATGCTTTTCCAACAGTCTTGAAGGAGTTCTCATGTATGCTGAGAACTTGCTGCCTGCTTTTCCTTCGCTCTGCGGTCTGACTCATCCCAAACCATCTCAATTTGGTCGAAGTCGGGGGATTGTGGAGGCCAGGTCATCTGATGCAGCACTCCACCACTCTCCTTCTTGGTAAAATAGCCCTTACACAGCCTGGAGCTGTGTTGGGTCATTGTCCTGTTGAAAAACAAATGATAGTCCCACTAAGCCCAAACCAGATGGGATGGCGTATCGCTGCAGAATGCTATGGTAGCCATACTGGTTAAGTGTGCCTTGAATTCTAAGTACATCACAGACAGTTTCACCAGCAAAACACCCCCATAACACCACCTCCTCCATGCTTTACAGTGGGGAAAACACATGCAGAGATCATCCGTTCACCCACACAGTATCTCACAAAGACACGGCGGTTGGAACCAAAAATCTCACATTTGGACTCCAGACCAAAGGACAAACTTCGACCGGTCTATTGTCTGTTGCTTGTGTTTCTTGGCCCAAGCAAGTCTCTTCTTCTTATTGGTTGTACTCCCTGTTCACCCATGACTGCGTGGCCATGCACGCCTCCAACTCAATCATCAAGTTTGCAGACGACAGTAGGCCCGATCATCAACAATGACGAGACAGCCTACAGCCTACAGCTTGCGCGTGTTTCTTGGCCCAAGCGAGTCTCTTCTTCTATTGGTGTCCTTAGTTGTGGTTTCTTTGCATCAGTTCGACCATATCTCTAGCTTAAACTGACATGGGGAATGTTTTATTATGCTAATTAGATTTCCACAGTGGCAAAGACATCAACCTGAGGTGGTTAAGATTCACATACACACACTTCAACAAAGTGTCGCAACTGCTTTGAACAACCAAATATGTACTTACTTACAGCAGATGTAACTCTCGACCCATGCACTGCACACCCCAGACTCACTGTCATTGTAAATAACTGACTTGCCTAGTTAAATAAAGGTTAAAATATATATTCATTTTTTTTATCTGACAATCTCAAATCAGTAAAATTTGGAGACCTACAGAGAGAGAAGGGAACTGAGAAGAGGTTTGAGGAAAAGCACTGTATTTGAAATGAAGGGATATGATACAGGTAGACATTACTGGGATGTTTACCTGGGAGAGAAGACTCAGTGGAGTGTTGGAGTCGCACAGGACCCAGAGAAGAGAGGTTCAAACATCCAAATGATTCCAGAAAATGGCTACTGGCGTATACGTTTGGAAAACAAAGTATTGAAAGCAGTTAACAAGTCTCCTACTGTACTTCCCGCTGAACTGAAACCTGAGAAGCTGGGAGTGTTAGTGGATAGTATTTTTCAATGTTGAGAAGAAATGCCACATCCACTCCTTCACTGGAACATTTCCTAAGAAACTATCCCTTCTTTGGCCCATTGTTAGGTTGTAAAGAGGAACTCAAAATCTCACACGTCTGACAAGTGATACCCTCCTCATGCTGAGAATTGAACCTGTAAAAGATAGCAGTTGACAGGCAAGGCCATAGCATTGTTTGTTCAGTCTTTGGTTACTTCTGCCTGTGTGTGTGACTTTAGTTACTCTAAAACCCCCAAACTCTCTGTGATTTTATTAGTACTCTAATACCCCAAAACTCTGTAGTTTTGTTTAACCATGGGGAAAATAACTGATGCGTAGAGTGCAAGGCGGATTATCTTCCATTGTTTGAGTATTTATTTAGCTTTAGCAATTATCAACTTTGTGAAGTTTGAGTTACTTTCATCTTTTACTTTTTTTATTTCACAGAAACTGATCAGAGCAATGTGAGATGGAATGTTTTGCCCTTTTTTTCCCCCAGTCTGTTTTCTGTTTTAGATGTAACTGTAAAAATCTACTAAAATCTCTGTATTGATTCTATATATACTCAATATTGTAAAGTTAGTAAATATCCCTTGTCATAAAGATGTATAGACGTAATGTATTCTGTTTTGTCATATTGGTGTTTTTTCATGTTCATATCGTATAGTCATAGTTATTTTAAAAACAATATATAGAATCACTTTTGATCTCAGACTGATTGAACTAGCATGTTAGAAATGTCTAATGAAAATACGGTCAAAATAGACACTGAACTAACTTCAGGCTTTACAGGGTCAATATATTGGGTCAAATCTCTGTCAATCCAGCTTTCATGTTTGGACATTGTAAATATAATCTAAGTTTTGTGATGGATGATTACCAAACTTGTCAAAACAACTACATACAAGCCAGTAGAAGGTAGTTGTTTCTCTCAATCCTAGTCATCAATATACAGTGGGGCAAAAAAGTATTTAGTCAGCCACCAATTGTGCAAGTTCTCTCACTTAAAAAGATGAGAGAGGCCTGTAGTTTTCATCATAGGTACACTTCAACTATGACAGACAAAATGAGGAAAAAAAATCCAGAAAATCACATTGTAGGATTTTTAATGAATTTATTTGCAAATTATGGTGGAAAATAAGTATTTGGTCA
>QNTS01001069.1:292974-351530 GCA_003317085.1 Hucho hucho | reverse complement strand
TGACCAAATACTTATTTTCCACCATAATTTGCAAATAAATAAATAAAAAATCCTACAATGTGATTTTCTGGATTTTTTTTTCTCATTTCGTCTGTCATAGTTGAAGTGTACCTATGATGAAAATTACAGGCCTCTCTCATCTTTTTAAGTTGGAGAACTTGCACAATTGGTGGCTGACTAAATACTTTTTTGCCCCACTGTATCTACATCCAGATACCAAATAACATTGTATTTTTCACACATAAACATTTTATGTTTTAAAACAAAATTGTTTAATTTCATACACAAAAATAATGATTATATTATTACAGATAATGGAACACAACGTTGATGCCTGGTTAGATGACAGCAAAGGATCATACAAACAAATCCACAATTCTGGATATTACTTAATCGAAAACTATTCACATAGCTTGATACCATGATAAGCTATTGACAGTCAGAAAAACATAATTGATCACATTCCCTATGTTGCTGTGATGGACAAAATCGTGATTGGTTTTGCATCGTTGTTCCAGGGTGAGAGAAGTGGCAGGACATCATCCTGATAACTTGGTCCATTAATAAATGAGTAGCTGAGTGAGCCGTCAACTGCATTAAAGAAAATCACCTTCTTTTCCTGGTAATCCAGATAGATCCCGACTTTATCTGGAATACCTTTCTTAAGAACATGTTCTTCGTCCTCCATGGCTTTAAGTCTTTGCCCATTGGATAGTCTGATTACCCAGAAGCCACATTTTGGTCTGAAAACCAACGGCCCCTTTTTTTGAGTCGTTGCCTTGGCAACGCCAAGCACCCAGTCGTCCTTCTTCACATTCACCTCCCAGTAACTCTTCCATGCACGGCCCATATTTCCCAACACAAAAGGCTCTTCATCAAAACAGTTCTCAATGTTAATGTGTCTCTGCTTTGATTCATCTATCCACTGTAGTGATTTCCCATTTATCTTCAACTTAGGGTGAGCTGTGTCCACATCCAGAGTAACATCCACTGTGGTGAATAGGAAAACAGATTAAATTACAAAATAATATTCATTGATTAAAAAAATTTGGCATTCAGGGCAAATTAAGTATTTTAATTTTATTAAGTAATTTAATTGCGTTGAAAAGCTGATTCTGTTGGCAGAGCTCATTACCTTCATGTGAGCGTGCTTGATTTATATCTGGAGAAAAAAAAGCATAACAATGACAAATTCAGTGTCTCACATTTCACATTAATATTATCTGAAAATATATTGTATTTAAAGGAGACATTACCGCACTCTGTAGTGTTCTTCCTGGATCTGGCTGATGCATCTACAATTGCAGTGATAAACCAGAATAAGGTATGGAATACAAAGCTAATAACTGGGAATGTCACGACCGTTGTAATGAGCGGACCAAGATGCAACGCGATTTCCATTCCACATGTTTAATAGTAAGAGTGGAACTTACATATATGCATTGAACAAAATAAAGAAAGTGCAACGATCGCATCAACTGTGTGGAACACAACACAGTTCAAACCGTGAAAACATACATTCAATAACCCACAACCCAAATGTTGAAAACAAAAAAAGAAAAAGAACAAACATATATATGGTTCCCAATTAGAGGTAACGACAATCAGCTGCCTCTAATTGGGAACCATCAAAACCAAACATAGAAATATAGAACCTAGAACCAAAACCCCCCCCTGACCTAAACACAAATGATTAGCCATCCGGCTATCCCAGGCCAGGACGTGACAGGGAAAGATACTGTGTAATTAAAAAAATATACTGACTTAATACTGATGCGCTTGGGTAAGAGGGTGTACTAGGGTAAGATGGTGCAACGTTGGTGCTTACACAGAATATACACAGCACCAACTGTATTGATATAATACACTTCTCACCTTTCTTAGGAGATGGTTTGAACTGAGTTTCTTTCTGTAAAGTGTTTTCTTGCCTTGCAGTTGAGTCATAACCTTCATATCACCAAAACAATAGAATTCTCCTTAAATAATTTAAATAAACTATCTTCATCTGAAATATTTTGTCAGACCCCGTAACTGCACATGCTTTCCATCAATTGCATGTTTTTGTTGTTTAATATACAAAAAAATGCTAGGTTATAACATCAAACACTAAAATATAAGTCCTTAAGAATCAGAGATCATATTTTCAATCTACCAACTCATGATTGTCTTATTTTGTATTATGATGATCCACTAAATGATCCACTAAAAGTATTTATATTAAGAGACTAAAAGCTTACCCTTATCCTTTGTTGAATCCCCTATGATCGGTACTGTATAAAGTAATGGTGTTGAATAACACATTTTCTTCTTTTGAAAGATAAATAACCATCATAATCTTTTCATGCAGAGAAGAGAAGAAAACAAACTTACTCTGGTCTTCTGTTTTTGATCCACAACATCCTGTAAAAGAAATAAACAGTTGTGGCTTATTTTGACCCAGTGGTATATGTACTATAGTTGTACTGAATATAGCAGTCAGGGGTAAATTCATGTATTTAGGGGTAATGATTTAGGTTTGTATCCGAGCAGCTTTACCCATGGTGGTGGTGGCTAATTGGTAACAGCTAGCAATTAAATAGTCCTAAGTAGTCCCAGAATAATTCTGTCTTTTCCAAAACTCAGCCACAGCACCTATATAGATATTGTCAGCCTCATTTCACGTCCGCTAGACATGATTCACATTGCTAACAAAAACCAAGAGACAAATTAAAAGGAAGCATGATGCCATAAACTTTTATATTGTTACCACAAAAAGAAGTGAAAAAAATGCTTACCTTGACATTTTACTAAGTAGACTGTATCAGAGAGAGAGAGAGATTTCCAGTTCTTATGGTGATTATTTTTCAGATAGTTACGTTGTGTATAAATGTCTGTCCTGTTTTGTTGTATATCAGCACTTATAGTCTCAAATATGATTTATACCAAGTACCCATTTACCAAATTGATAATGCTAAATGCTGTAGCCATATGAGAACAGAAAAAATGGATAAGGAGACAACATACTGCAGCTCCTCTGGTTAATGTGTAACCAGTCAGTTGAACCTTTCAGCGAAAACTATGCAGGGAATCTGGGAGGGTCCAGGTTTTATCAAGACAACACATTGTATCTTATTGGCTTCCTCAGTACAGTACTTTATAGGAAAGCTGCCCCCCCATGGACATTTTAGTTACTGCACGCATTATCTATACTCTGTGTGTGCTGTAAATTCATGTGTTGTACATCTTAGAAAAAAAAATGGTAGAACTTAAAAGGGTTCTACATGGAACAGAAAAGGGTCTTACCTGGAACCAAAAAGGGTTCTCATATGGGGACAGCCTAAGAACCCTTTAAGAACCTCTTTTTCTAAGAGTGTGCTGTGCCTCTTGCCACATTTTGCAACAGAAAGTATAAAGGATTTGGCTATTGATGATGAGGCTATTGATTGGTAGAATGTCTGGCAGAATATACAGTGTTTCACTCCTCAAAGAACCCAAACCATCTGTCATTTTAAGCTCTGTCATAGGTCGTACTGGACACCACTTGTAATATTTCATACAAAACAGTCTCCAAGCCCAAACTGTAACACTTCATTTTAAGGTGTCCTTTTTACAGTTTAATTACATGAGTAATTACACTATTGTAGTATTGTAGCTAATTTGAAGAACTCAAAGTTACACTGTAATAACCCCATGTAACTGGTGGTAATTGCGGTCTGAAATTATAGTGGTGTAACAACAAATGCTTGTCAACATGCTTTTTACAAATGTGCAAGTTTCCAATGTACAAATGTGCAAGTTCACCAATGTATTATTTAGTTTCTCCTCAGCTGCATCCGATATAGACAGATTGTCTTTTTATCCCGTTAATAACATAAAAAAAGTCAGAATGGAAATTGACGAAAGATAAAGTATTTAAAATACAACATAGTGTCTCATGGTCCCCTTCTGTGTCTTGTTACGTTTCTTGTTAGCATTTTCCCATCCTGGTGTCTGAGACCTGGTGGGTTTTACCAATTTGACTTCAGATTCTGAAGTTTATCTACGTTTCTCCAAATGTCAAATTTCTAACTGTTTTTTACACCCTGGACTGGGTTGACTCCTGCTCAGCATCGTTACGATTCTCCAAACGTCAAATTTCGAAGTTGATAAAACCTAAAACATTAAGTTTAGGCATTCGTTACGAATGGTTAAGGTAAAGGTTTGGGATAGGGTTCCGAAGGTTTAAAGCAAGTGTTAAAACAAAATATACAAAAACACTGGTCTACCACTGGAATTGAGCACTCAACCGTCCAATCCGGAGTCATGGGACTATAGCAAATCACCAAACCCTACTTGATGGTAGAGTGACCATCCGGTTCTTGGTCACCTCCCTGACCAAGGCCCTTCTCAGCCACTGTGTTCTTGGAGATCTTCAATGCTGCAGAAATGTTTTGGTACCCTTCCCCAGATCTGTGCCTTGACACAATCTGTCTCAGAGCTCTACGGACAATCCGTCGACCTCATGGTTGGTTTTTGCTCTGACATGCACTGTCAACTGTGGGACCTTATAAAGAAATGTGTGTGCCGTTCCAAATTATGCCCAATCAATTGAATTCACCATAGGTGGACTCCAATCAAGTTGTTTAAACTTTTCAAGGATGATCAATGGAGACAGGATGCACTTGAGCTCAATTTTGAGTCTCATTGAAAAGGGTCTGAATATTTATGTACTGTAAATAAGGCATTTCTGTTTTTTAGGTTTTAATATTTAGCAAACATTTCTAATAGCCTGTTTTCGCTTTGTCATTATTGGGTATTGTGGGTAGAGGGCTGAGGATTTTCTTTTCATCCATTTTAACATAACAAAATGTGGAAAAAGTTAAGGGGTCTGAGTTTCTTCAAGTGCAGTTGCAAAAACCATCAAGCGCTATGATGAAACTGGCTCTCATGAGGACTGCCACAGGAAAGGAAGACCCAGAGTTACCTCTGCTGCAGAGGATAAGTTCATTAGAGTTACCAGCTTCAGAATATGTCAAACCTCATTATTTTTCAGTTGATAATGCATTCCCATATTTAACACTGATCGTGTCTCAAGTCTTTCTATGTCTGCATTTTGTATGTTTTTAGAAATGGTCAGTACTGTGAAATATATGGCTTTTAAAAATTGCAGTTAAATAATAATGTATTGTAAATGTTTAAGTTGTCTTGTAGTATTGTAGATAAAATTACATTTTTTATACATGTAGTTTGACCATAGACATACATTTTTTCCAACTTTGTAATAAAGGGTTTCTTACGGAATCTGAATATTTGCTTTGTGAGGGCACACCTTAACATCATCATCATGAGTCTTGGGTCAGTGCCAATGAGCAGGTCATACTCAGATCTGAAGGGTAAACCTAACTTACAGGTGGAGCAGGTTTGTGAGTCACAGGAGTTTGAAATCATCAAACCAGTGTGGTGAATGTTTACCACATGATCCTGGTGTCGTAAGGTACAATACAGCACTGAATCTACAACCGATGAAATGTGAAACCGTAAATCACCTGGAAATTAAAATATAACATGACATTCTCAATCAAAGAGAGAAAAGGACAGTGGTTCATTGAGTTACCGCTTACTGTTTGCAGTAGTGAGTTACTGTTTGCAGTAGTGTAAACTCATCGAGTTGACAAAAAGGAGAAATTAAACAAAGGCAGAAGAACAGGATAATGTAAATGTCAAACATTTAAATAGAGGAATAAGACATTACTGTAACTTGTAAGTGAAGATACAGAATGTACAGATGCCCCCAGGCCTCACAAGACTCGTCTAAAGGTCCCCCGGTACCAGTTGAAAACATTTATAGAAGACTATATGAAGACTGTTTAGTGCCAAAAATATGGGGTTAAATGCATATAAAAAAAATATATAAATATATAAATATATCCTTATCTGGTTGTTAAAATGACTAAATGATGAGCCTATCATTATCTGATGTATTGGTGACTAAACTAAATGTTATCATGGTATTTCATAGAAAACAGATTTTGCATGAATGACTCAGGGGTGAAAGATGTGTGAAACCTCAATGAATGCACAATCAAAGGTTCTGAAAATAAGACAGGGTGCATTATAAGTGTTTTCAGTTTAGAGTTTTGTACTTAGAGTTTAAAAAGAATTCACCACATACTTGTGAAAATTTTATCAAAACCATTATTTGGGTTAAAAATGACACCCACTCCACAGCTAGACAGAGTTGAACCACCTCAGGCTGCCATTCTGTTTGAACAAACAGAAAGCACACTCCTCTTCCGTGACACAGATGTTTGGGAATTATCTCTGTTATCTTTAGAGAGATATTCATGTACAAGCTGACGTGTGTGTGTGTGTGTGTGTGTGTGTGTGTGTGTGTGTGTGTGTGTGTGTGTGTGTGTGTGTGTGTGTGTGTGTGTGTGTGTGTGTGTGTGTGTGTGTGTGTGTGTGCGTGCGTGCGTGCGTGTGTATGTTTGTTTTCCCCTTGCAAGATCATGAGACCTGAGGTATGTGTGTGTGTAGTCATGTCGTCTACGGAAAGGAGAGACACAAACACGATGGTGAACTCCATTTTGCTGAAAAATGTGTGAAACCGCAATGAATGCGCAAAGAAATGTTCTGAACATAAGATAACGGGCATTACAAGCGTTGTCAAGTGTTATCAGTTGAGAGTTTTAAAACTTCACGACATACTTGTGAAAATACCACCACTCCAAACAGCGTTGAACCACCTCAGGCTGCAATTCTGTTAGAACAAATGGAAAGCACACTCCTCTTCCTTGACACGGATGTTTTCTGAAGAGAGTGTCAGTAAGTATTATTTGACTTGTGTGTGTTGTTGTGTGTGTGTTGTTTGTGTGTGTGTGTGTGTGTGTACTTTAAGGGAGGGAGAGAGAGAGAGAGAGAGAGAGAGAATTTAATTATTGTGGTGAAACTTGATTCAGTGTTAAGGCCCCTGTCATGTTGCTGAACAGGTGGGACTGCGTTTTTGTGGGGCATCAGAAGATCTAAACACCCAACCCTTCTGTCTCAACTACTATCCACCTTATCCTAGTGGCCGGATCTGTTTGTGCTTTGACCAACTCTTATGACATTTACTGTCATGTGATCCAGCAGTTGGTTAAGAACCAGGCTATATCCAACCTATGGCATTCACTAGTTTATTTAATATTTTTTTACAATAATATTTTAAACGTTTTGGGTCCAAGCTGGTTAAGTAAAGGTTGAATAAATAAATAAATATGCAGTCGTGTGTGTGTGGGAGTGTGTGTGTGTGTGCATGCGTATGTGTGTTTGTTATAGAAATGTTGTGCTCAATGTTCACAAACTGAACTTCAATTAAACAAACTCCGTCTGTTACCCAGTATTTGTAAGATACTGGTTGAAATGAGACAAACAGAGGCCCAATCTACAATGGTCAAATGTAAATAGTTTAATTCAGGAGAGCTCTGAGCTCTAAAAGGTGTACACAGTCTCTTATATGGTACAATGTTGAAATACAAAAAATACAAAGGCCCCACCATATTCCCCACCCTTTCCAGGAAATAGTGTTTTCCCACAGTACCCATTCATTCCTTATCACAATCTTTGCAACATAAGTCAACCTTGGACAGCTCCTAACCGTTCCTCCTGTCCCTAGGACCAGAAGCCTTCCCACATATGTCTGATTAGAACTAAGAATGCTTTGTTCTCATAGATACTCTCTAGGTCAAATTGTACCAGCTTGTTCCACTCTCCACAATATTAATTTCTAGACACACACATTAATTGGACTACCATTTTGTCTTATAACCCTATCTCTATTGCATACATTTTCAGAATGGAATATTCTTAGATGTACAAACATTTAGTCATAAACATAAAATCTATAACAATCCACCCTATTGACTAAATTTTTACACATAATCACCACACAGTCTCTTATATTGATTCAAATTAATAATGACACCACACCAAAAAGAAACAAACTATAAAGAAATAACACCACATCTATTTTGATTAGAATCATCATTACCATACAAAATGATTACACAAAACCAATACATGTATTTACATCTGATCCTCATCAATTACTGTTCTAGGCCTATATCCAATCATAACTCTTCTAGTTAGGATTTTCGTTATGATCATCATGAAAAGAAACAGCATAAAGATTTATGGTCCAATCTAAACATTGAAAATTGTCTCATCAAACATGGGCTCCTCATGAGTAACTGGAGCCATCTAGAGGGTCATGAGGCATGTATTCATCATTCCCCTGGTCAGAGCTCGGAATTGGTCCGTATCCCACCATCTGTTGTGTCATTGATTTCTCCAGAGTCCTGGAAATTAAACCTCTCACACACGGAATCACACAACACCCACACAGAACTAACACAGTCATACAGGTGAAAGTTGCCCACAACACAGTAATCATAACATTTTTCCATTGTCCAAACATATTGTCAAACCAACTCATCAGAGAAGTATCTACCCCAGAGTTCTCAGCTAATTCGTGGGCTAGAGTGGTTAAACCAGCCAGGGCCTTGGTTACTAATCCGTCCGGAGCTGTGTTATTTGGGATGAAGGTACAGCACATTATTTCCCTACCATTCTGCAGACGCCACCCTTTCAGCCAATAACACATCTAGAGCCAACCTATTTTGCCAGGTCATGAGGGAGGTGGCGGATAATTGTTCAGAGATTCAGAGATTCTGGTGCGGGGAGCAGGAACGGGCCGTGATGGGCTCACTATGCGCACTGGACCTCTGGTGCGGGGAGCAGGAACGGGCCGTGATGGGCTCACTATGCGCACTGGACCTCTGGTGCGGGGAGCAGGAACAGGATGTACTGGATCCACAACGGGCACAAGAATCCTGGAGCGTGGAACAGGGACAGGACGTGCTGGATCCACGACGGGCACAGGAATCCTGGAGCGTGGAGCAGGGACAGGACATGCTGGGTCCACGACGGGCACAGGGATCCTGGAGCATGGAGCAGGGACAAGACGTGCTGGATCCACGACGGGCACAGGAATCCTGGAGCGTGGAGCAGGGACAGGACGTGCTGGGTCCACGACGGGCACAGGGATCCTGGAGCGTGGAGCAGGGACAGGACGTGCTGGACTCTCTAAGCGCACGGGGGGCCTGGTGCGCGGAGCCGGAACAGGACGTGCTGAACTCTCTAAGCGCATGGGGGGCCTGGTGCGCGGAGCCGGAACAGGACGTGCTGGACTCTCTAAGCGCACGGGGGGCCTGGTGCGCGGAGCCGGAACAGGATGTGCTGGATTCTCTAAGCGCACAGGGGGCCTGGTGCGCGGAGCCGGAGCAGGACGTGCTGGACTCTCTAAGCGCACATGGGGCCTGGTGCGCGGAGCCGGAACAGGACGTGCTGGACTCTCTAAGCGCACAGGGGACCTGATGCGTGGAGCCGGTACTTCTCTCCCCGGCTGTTCACTCACCCTTGCCTCATGGATGATGGAAGCTGGAATGTCACGCACTGGGCTGTGGATGCGAACCGGAGACCCCACACGCAGAACTGGTGCAGGATATCTCGGTCCCAGAAGGTGTACTGGAGACCTCACTCGCAGAGCGGGCACCACTCCTCCAGGTTGCACACTCACCCTAGCCCGACAGATGAGTGGCGCTGGAATTTCGCGCACTGGCCTATGCATGCGCACTGGAGACACCGTGCGCAAAACTGCATAGCACGGTGTCTGCTCAGTGCGACGCTCTCCCCAACGCTTCCTCCAGAGAGCACGAGGAGTTGGCTCAGGAGTCCATCCTGAACCAGCCAAACTCCCCGTGTGCCCCCCCCAAAATATTTTTTGGGGCTGCCTCTCGGGTTTCCGCGCCAGGCGAGTCCCAACATATCTCTCCCTCTCCGGGTTCCATGCTCCATATAAATCCTCATAGTATCGCCGCTCCGCCGCCGCTGCTTCCAGCTCCTCTCTAGGACGGCGATACTTTCCAGGCTGGGCCCAGGGTCCCCCTCTAAATAATTCCTCCTCCCAAGTCCTGAGCTCCTGGGTCTCTCGCTGCTTGGTCTTCTTGTGGTGGGTTATTCTGTCACGATCTCCTTTAGGGACAGACCAAGGCGCAGCGAGGCATCCAGTATACATCTTTATTTAAATGCGTAGCTGGGACAAAACAACAAACAAAACGAACGAAGATCGTAACATGAACATAACACGTGAAAACCGCTAAAGCTATGTACAAACAATAACCCACAAAATACTAGTGAAAACCCCAAACATATACAGTGGGGCAAAAAAGTATTTAGTCAGCCACCAATTGTGCAAGTTCTCCAACTTAAAAATATGAGAGAGGCCTGTAATTTTCATCATAGGTACACTTCAACTATGACAGACGAAATGAGAAAAAGAAATCCAGAAAATCACATTGTAGGATTTTTTATTTATTTATTTGCAAATTATTGTATTTCAACATTGTACCATATAAGAGACTGTGTACACCTTTTAGAGCTCAGAGCTCTCCTGAATTAAACAATTTACATTTGACCATTGTAGATTGGGCCTCTGTTTGTCTCATTTCAACCAGTATCTTACAAATACTGGGTAACAGACAGAGTTTGTTTAATTGAAGTTCAGTTTGTGAACATTGAGCACAAAATTTCTATAACAATTTGGTCCTTTCGAGCCGGATCTCAATATCTGTCTGTCGTCCAAAGATAACACGCCGAATAGCGTGCACGGGCGGATGATCGCATCCGTAAGATCAACTATTGCAGGCCGGTGTATATCTAAGAACGATCTAATGTCCGATTGAAAGGTTCCTCTATAGATAAAGTTTCCAGACCGGAGAATCCCACATGGTATAATACATATCACATAGGCTGTGGGAATATACATAGAACCATAATTAGAGTAATTTGATAACATTAGGAACCACACACATAGATCATGGAGACCTAATATAGATACACATATTGAGAACATAGAGGGTCAGCCTAGCACACACACATAGGGGGTAGTGACATACACATCACGTGTGAAACACATAGAAAGGTTTTATCATTAACAATGGGCAGTAAATCTTCAAAAGAGGTTCCCGAACTTAATTTTAGAAGACAGAGCCACGGGAGGAAAAGACAGAGAGGGTAGTACCAGGTCAGTCAGAAGAGGGACGTCAGGGGAAGAATGGAAGAAGAACCGAAAATGATACAATTGCCGGACGAAAGGACATTTTGCTAAGGACTGTGAGAAACCCTGCGAGGTATGTGGGAGGACAGGGCATACATCATGGTACTGTAGAAAGAATGACCAACACAGCCCAGAAAGAGAAGCAGGGAATTATTAATGATGTGGTTGGAAATAGTTATTGTAAAACCATGGAGTTGCTAAAAGAAGTGCACATAAATTCTATCAATTCGTCGTGAATAAATGATAAGTGAGGAGCCTAACTAGCTTTGCGAGATGAGTAGGTCTCACTGATGTATTTTCTTGTATCTAGAAATAACGTTAGCTAAATGAGTTAGCCACGATTAGCTTAGGTGTTTGACCGCCATGTGGAAAAATAGCAGGAATTATGAGTTTGAATTAACTAGTTCATTAGTGGATATTAAGTTTAAAATGGACATTAACGTTGTATTTCGCCACATTCGAACCATCGCTAAAAGTTTAGATTTTGACGTTCAATGTTGATAAAATATTATGCTATGTGGTAGAGCAGAAACACGAGGAGTTATAGTTATGGTAAAGTACTAAGAGCTATGCGACTCAAGAAAAACTTCAGTCTTTGTTTTTCTAATTCAAAATAAATGCATAAGAATTGAGACATGGGGAGGAGGATATAATAACTAATTAAAGTGGCCTCCCTGTAAAAAGCAGAAATAGGTTTGTTTTAACTATATTTAACAAATATTTTTTTTTCACTTGTAACAAACGTTAGCAAAAAGAGAGGTGGTTGGAAGCAAGTAATTAGTGGGATGTTTAAAAGTAAAGGTATGAATAAAACATTACTATTGTTTGACAATCAAGCTGATAAGGCAGCACCAACTTTTTGAAGGTCCAACATTTGTTAACTAATAGTTTTGCATTTGACTAAACTAATGCAAAGGTTAAACTGATAGGATTACTGGATAGGGCCTCAGGGATTGGTTAGTTTAAAGTAAGGTCAATTCCACTTAACTAAAATGTTGGTATAAATATCTGTAATGATATGATCAAACTAGATGTTACACTGTACAACTAACTTCAGGCTTCACCGGGTCAATATATTGTGTCAAGTATCTGGCTAACCTTCTTGCATTGTTGGTCATTGTAAAGATAATCAAGGTTTTATGTGATGGATGATTATTAAACTTTTCAAAACAACGACATACAAGCCAGTAGATGGTAGTTGTTTCTCTCAATCCTAGTCATCAATAGATCTACAACCAGATACCAAATAAGAACTTGTATTTTTCACAAATCAACATGTTTTAAAACAAAAATGCTAGTTAAATGTCACACACAATACACTACTGAAATAATGAATGTATAATATATTAATAAAGAATACGGAACACAACGTTGATGCCTGGTTAGATGACAGCAAAGGATCATAAGAATTAATCCACAATTCTTTATATTACTTAATGGAAAATGATTCACATAGCTTTATACCACAATAAGCTATTGACAGACAGGGTATGTGATGAATTATGTTTTTCTATGTTGCCGTGATGGGCAGAATTGTGATTGGATCTGCATCGTTGTTCCAGGGTGAGAAAAGTGGGCGGACATCATCCTGATAACTTGGTCCATTAATAAATGAGTAGATGAGTGAACCTTCTTCTGCACTAAAGAAAGTCACCTTACTTTCCTGATAATCTAGATAGATACCGACTTTATCTGGAATACCTTTGTCAAGAACACATTCTTCATCCTCCATGGCTTTAAGTCTTTGCCCATTGGATAGTCTGATTACCCAGAAGCCATTAGTTGGACTGAAAGCCAACGGCCCCTTCCGTTCAGCCGTTGCCTTGGCAACGCCAAGCACCCAGTCATCCTTCTCCTTCACATTCACCTCCCAGTAAGTCTTCAAAGGACTGCCCATTTTGCCCAACACAAAAGGCTCTTCATCAAAACAGTTCTCAATGTTAATGTTTCTCTGTGGTGATTCATCTATCCACTGTAGTGATTTCCCATGTATCTTCAGCTTAGGGTGAGCTGTGTCCACATCCAGAGTAACATCCACTGTGGTGAATAGGAAAACAAAATATTTATTTACTCATAATTTTCATTGTAATTTAGTCTTCAGTGATTTAAAGCTTAGTTATATAGGACAGATAAAGTAGTTTATCTTAAGTATTTTAATTGAAATAACTGATTCTGTTGACAGAGCCCATTACCTTCATGTGAGCGTGCTTGATTTATATCTGGAAAAAAGTACAGCAATGAGAAATGCAATGTCTCAAATGTCATATGAATATTTACATAAATATTATTGTATTTAAAAGAGACGCATTACCGAACTTTGCAGTCTTCTTCCTGGATCTTGCTGATGCATCTACAATTGCAATGATTAACCAGAATGAGTTATGGAACACAAAGCTAATAACTGGGAAAGATAATGTGTAACTAACAAAAATACACTGACTTAATATTGCGTAAGATGGTGCAGTAGGGTAAGTTGGTGCAAAGTTGGCACTTTCCCAGAATTTATACAGCATCGTTTACAGCATTAATGTACAATATTTCTCACCTTCCTTAGGAGATAGTTTGAGATGAGTATCTGTCTGTAAAGAGTTTTCTTGCTCTGCAGTTGAGTCATAACCTTCATATCACCAGAACAATAGAATTCTCCTTAAATAATGTAAATAAACATTCTTCATTCCCCCCCCCCCACACACACACAAACACTTCCTCCACAGTATAACATCAAACACTAAAATATTAAGTCCTGAAGAGTCAGATATCATATATTTAAATATACCATGATTGTCTTACTTTGTAAAAATGATCCACTAAAAGTATTTATATTAAGAGATCCAAAGCTTACCCTTCTTTGCTGAATACACTGGCATCTGTACTGTATAAAGTAACATAGTGTTGAATAATACATTTTCTTCTTTTGAAAGACAAATATCCATATTTTTATGGCAAAGACAAGAAAACAAACTTACTCTGTTTATCTGTTTTTGATCCACAACATCCTGTAAAAGAAAGAAACAGTTGTGGCTTATTTTGATCCAGTAGTATATGTACTGTAGTTGTAATCAATATAGTAGTCAGGGGTAAATTCATGTATTTAGGGGTAATGATTTAGGATTGCATATGCGAGCAGCTTTACCCATGGTGATGGTGGCTATTACCATGGTGATGGTGGCTAAATGGTAACAGCTAACAGTCAAATATTCCCCAGTACATCACATCATGTATTTAGGGCTAATGATTGAGGGCTGGATTCAATCCAAATCGCAGAAGTATTGCAGATCCACGTTATAGCTCGATTGGAATTTAAAGGCAATGTTCAAGAATTCGCTAAGACTGCATTCACCACACACGCTGCATACCGTATGTCGGCTCAATCGGAAAATTACTTTTACATTTGAAGTGGGATCTTCCACGATACAGATTGAGTCCAGCCCTTAAGTATTATATCCGAGCAGCTTTACCCATAGTGATGGTGGCTAAATGGCAATAGCTAACAGTCAAATAGTCCCAGAACAACTCTGTGTCTTGTCCTTCTCCAATACTCAGCCACGACACCTATGAAGAAATGATCAGCCTTAATTTCACGTCTGCTAGGCCTGATTCACATTGTTAACAAAAACCAAGAGACAAGTGTAAAGGAAACATGATGCCACAAAAACGAAGGACAATGGCTTGAGTACGCAGGAAGGCAAACTTTATCTCTCCTTCTTTTTTTCATTGGAGAAAGTAACTTGCAATGCCTCTGGTCAGTCTCAAACACAGATTTGTCATTGTGTTACCACCAAGAGAAGTGGGTGATCTTGAATGGTTTTGTGATACGCTCAACTCTGTGGTATTAAGTATATTATAACTAACACCTCAAATTTATAGCACTTTATTTATAGTGTCTGTGCACACTCCATAACGGCATAGGACATGGTTATTCCATTTAATATGATAATGTGTTTGATAAATTCTATAATGCCCTATTATAACATCAGGTACATAGACACTTATGAAGCATGTAATAACATATGAAATACGTTGTCATGCAGACTGTGTAATAGCAGTTGTTATTGAAAGGTGACATAAGCACACATGACAACTGGATGAACAGTCCTCTATAACACCCATTATAACTTGTTTTATAACATCTCATGCCGTTACTCATAACTATTTAAAACTACTCATTACAGCTTATGACATATGTTATAATGTGTTATATAGCTGTTAGAAAAGGCTTTATGAATGTATCAATAAGGACACCTACATTAAACTGTTATCTTTGGGACTCATTGGAACAAGCACTAAAAGTTACCAATTGTGGACAATTATTTGAAATATGTACCAGAAAGTACCCATTGATACCTTTTAATGTCCTAGCAAATGTGTAATTTATATACCGTAAAATAAAGTACTATCCATATCACTTCCTACTATGCTAGTTCAATTCCAGAGACATTTCAAGAAAGGATTACATTCTAAAAGGGATTAGTTCGTTTTACAAAGTGAGTGTCAAGGAATATTCATTTCAAGACACTATGGTGATTATTTTTCAGTAACTTACCTTGTGTATACATGAATGTCCTGTTTAGTTGTATATTTACCACCTATAGTCTCAAATATTATTCATTCCAACTTCCCATTTACCAAATTGCTAATGCTAAAGGCTATTGAGTGGCCATAATTATGAGAACAGAAAGATTTGATAAAGAGACAACATTCTGCAGCTCCTCTAGTTAATGTGTAACCAGCCAGTTGAACCTTCCAGCAAGAGTCACAAAGGGAAACTGGGAGGGTCCAGGTTTTATCAAGACATCAGTATCTTATTGGCTTTCTCATTACAGTACTTTATAGGAAAGCTGCCCCTCCCCATGGCCAGTTTAGTTACTGCAAGCATTATACATACTCTATCCAGTGGTTCGCAAACTTTTTTGTCCCACGACCCCATTTTGATATCTGAAAATTATTGCCCCAAACAATTGAAGTTAACCCCAAACAGTTATTTTTTTTAAATGCCATTAACAGCCATTGTTTCCTTTTTATTTGGGGCTATGACAGTCAATTGAAAAACATTATAACAGTACTTCCGATTTCTGATTTTCTCAACTCACCATCACATATTTTTAATGTGGGGCTATGACAGTCAATTGCAAATTAGCAATTTTAGCATGAAAATCTGAGTGAGGCATTTTTTTTATTATTGTTTTTATGCATGCCAGCAAAGCCACGACACCAGACAACACAACACTAAACAATACATTAATTGCAAAATAACATTTACAAACCGTGCCCACAAACTGGTAGGGCCTACATAAAGCTGTCCCAACAGCAGAGCTCCAACAGCAGACCCAACACCTTACCACTGCTACACCTGGCTATCAGCGGAGCATTGTCCGGCAGCGAAACAGTTAATTCAGCCTCATTTACTGCCTTTTGAAAAAGCATACCTGATATGGCTGACTTGCTAAACAGATGTGGTGTCTACTTGCAATTGAGATGTACAAACTATTGCAAAAGGGGACAACAAGCGGATACGAGGCATTCCGTACCTTTGATTAAGACATTAATGAGCGAGCTAGGACTGACGTAGTCAATATAACTGTTTGTTCAGCACTTTTGAAATGTACAGCGACAGAATTCAGAACATGGGTCGTTCTTACAGTATTCTCCCTGTACACCAAGTCAAAACCATAGGATAAGAAAAGTGGGCCTATAAGCAGACAATGAAAGCTCTTACAATATTCGATGATAACATTTCTCTAAAACAGGCTATAGGCTGAATGTGCACCACCAAGTCAGAATAGTAGGCTAGGTTATGAGGGGAAAAGGGAGCAAATTGTTATGGTGAAGCACATGGGCTTCTAACAGCTTACTACACAACATACACTTAGTATTACTTTCTTAGCTACAGCACAGTATACCCTATCTCCATGGAATATTAGATGCTTTATGCAGCAGCATACAAGACATTTTTGGACTCATCTTGTTGTGCTGTGCTCACTTGAACCGGAAGGTAGCGCAGCGGTCTATCGTGGAAAATGTTGTCATCAAAGTCTGGCATTCTCTGGATTTATGGTGCTTTCAAAACAACTGGGAACTAAAAAAAAACAGGGTTGAATCAGGATGTCAGTGATCTTCAGGTCAGAGCTCTAGAAAGAAGCCCGAGTTCCTGACTTGGAATTCCGAGTTGGATGACCATTCAAAACATATATTCCCAGCAGGACCTCTTTTTTTTTTTTAGTTCCCAGTTGTCTTGAACTCACTGAAGTCTGAGATTTCCCAGTTCTGAGTTTCCAGTTGTTTCAAACGCGGCAGAAGTCATGCTGGATTGACAGCATGGCGAATGTTGAATGTTGATCCTTTTTTAAAATGTATTTTATTATCATTTTTTCAAAAGATTTTCCCCCAATTTGTGTCCAATTGGTAGTCACAGTCTTGTCCCATCGCTGCAACTCCCGTACAGAGAAAGGCGACGGTTGAGAGGCGTGCGTCCTCCGAAACACAACCCAGCAAAGCCGCACTGCTTCTTGACACAATGCCCTCTTAACCCGGAAGCCAGCCACACCAACGTGTCGGAGGAAACACCGTACACCTGGCGACCATGGCAGCGTACATGCGCCCTGCCCGCCATAGGAGTTGGTAGAGCGCAATGGGACAAGGACATCCCATGGGTCTCCCGGTCGCGGCCAACTGCGATAGAGCCTGGACTCGAAACAAGATCTCTAGTGGAATTGTTATCCTTTTAAGCTTGGAAAGAGACCTTGAATCCCAAAGTTGGACCACACACCCACTACACTGAATAGCAGGTTAGTTAGCCACTTGCAGTTAGCCACTGATTCCTTCCAAACCATTAATTGTTGAATTTGCAATTTACAACTTGTTGTGTAGTGTTTATGTCCAATGGCCGATGAGCACCGATACGTTTTATCTATAATTTCTCTTAAAAATGTATCTTCATATGTCAAGAATTGAAAAGGATTTGCTAGTAGATTGTTGACTTGATTCATGATGATGACTGATAGCTTTCTAGCTAACTATGATGTTGACATGATCAGTTCAATCAAAGTTATGGTACATAACTTGGGTGGGGGTGTGTGTGGGGGTGTGTGTCTTATGATTAACGAGACGTGGTGTGATCATAACAACATACAGGAACTCAAGTCCTTTTGTTCACCTGACATAGAATTCCTTACAATCAAATGCAGACCGCGTTATCTACCAAGAGAATTCTCCTCAATTATAATCACAGCCGTGTACATCCCCCCTCAAGCTGATACATCGATGGCACTGAAAGAAATTCATCGGACTCTATGTAAACTGGAAACCACATATCCTGAGGCTGCATTTATTGTGGCTGGGGATTTTAATAAGGCTAATTTAAGAACAAGGCTCCCGAAATTTTACCAGCATATCCAATGTGCCACCCGGGCTGGTAAAATCCTGGACCACTGTTATTCCAACTTCCGTGATGCATACAAGGCTATTCTCCACCCTCCTTTCGGCAAGTCTGACCATGACTCCATTTTGTTGCTCCCAGCCTACAAACAGAAACTAAAACAGGAAACGCCCGTTCTCAGGTCTGTTCAACGCTGGTCCAACCAATCTGATTCCATGCTGCAAGATTGCTTCGAGCACGTGGACTGGGATATGTTCCGGATAGCATCTGACAACAACATTGATGTATACGCTGATTCGGTGAGCGAGTTTATTAGCAAGTGCATTGGTGATGTTGTACCCATAGCAAATATCAAAACCTTCCCCAACCAGAAACCGTGGATTGATGGCAGCATTCGCGCAAAACTGAAAGCGCGAACCACTGCTTTTAACCAGGGTAAGGCGACCGGAAACATGTTTGANTTGAGAGATTAGTCAAGGATCATATCACCTCCATCCTACCAGACACCCTGGACCCACTCCAATTTGCTTACCGTCCCAATAGGTCCACAGACGACGCAATCGCAATCACACTGCATACTGCCCTAACCCATCTGGACAAGAGGAATACTTATGTAAGAATGCTGTTCATCGACTACAGCTCAGCATTTAACACCATAGTTCCCTCCAAGCTCGTCATTAAGCTCGAGACCCTGGGTCTCGACCCAGCCCTGTGCAACTGGGTCCTGGACTTCCTGACGGGCCGGTCCCAGGTGGTGAGGGTAGGAAACAACATCTCCACCCCGCTGATCCTCAACACTGGGGCCCCACAAGGGTGCGTTCTCAGCCCTCTCCTGTACTCCCTGTTTACCCATGACTGCGTGGCCAAGCACGCATCCAACTCAATCATCAAGTTTGCTGACGACACTACAGTGGTAGGCTTGATTACCAACAACGACGAGACGGCCTACAGAGAGGAGGTGAGGGCCCTCGGAGTGTGGTGTCAGGAAAATAACCTCTCACTCAATGTCAGCAAAACAAAGGAGATGATCGTGGACTTCAGGAAACAGGAGAGGGAGCACCCCCCTATCCACATCGAGGGGACAGTAGTGGAGAAGGTGGAAAGTTTTAAGTTCCTCGGCGTACACATCACGGACAAACTGAATTGGTCCACCCACACAGACAGCGTGGTGAAGAAGGCGCAACAGCGCCTCTTCAACCTCAGGAGGCTGAAGAAATTCGGCTTGTCACCAAAATCACTCACAAACTTTTACAGATGCACAATCGAGAGCATCCTGTCGGGCTGTATCACCGCCTGGTACGGCAACTGCTCCGCCCACAACCGTAAGGCTCTCCAGAGGGTAGTGAGGACTGCACAGCGCATCACCGGGGGTAAACTACCTGCCCTCCAGGACACCTACACCACCCGATGTCACAGAAAGGCCAAAAAGATCATCAAGGACAACAACCACCCGAGCCACTGCCTGTTCACCCCGCTATCATCCAGAAGGCGAGGTCAGTACAGGTGCATCAAAGCTGGGACCGAGAGACTGAAAAACAGCTTCTACCTCAAGGCCATCAGACTGTTAAACAGCCATCACTAACATTGAGTGGCTGCTGCCAACATACTGACTTAAATCTCTAGCCACTTTAAACATAGGAATTGGATGTAACAAATGTATCACTAGCCACTTTAAACAATTTTGTATATAATGTTTACGTATCCGACATACTCATATCAAATGTATACACTGTACTCTAAACCATCTACTGTATCTTGCCTATGCCGTTCGGCCATCGACCCAAATCTCTAGCCACTTTAATAATTATAATTGGATGAAATAATGTATCACTAGCCACTTTAAACAATGCCATTTATATAATGTTTACATATCCTACATTACTCATCTCATATATATATATATATATATATTTATATATATATATATATGTGTATATACTGTACTCCATACCATCTACTGCATCTTGCCTATGCCGGTCAGCCATCGCTCATCCATATATTTATATTTACATACTCGTATTCATTCCTTTACTCTTGTGTGTATAAGGTAGTTGTTGTGAATTTGTTAGATTACTTGTTAGATACTACTGCATGGTCGGAACTAGAAGCACAAGCATTTCGCTACACTCGCATTAACATCTGCTAACCATGTGTATGTGACAAATAAAATTTGATTTGATTTGATTTTGATTTGATACATATAACTTGATTTGACGCCATTTTATTTGTGGCCAATGACCTTGGTAACTTCTAACGTAACTCTATAGCAGCACCGAAGGGGCTTGAATTTTCGAGCTCTCCCTGTAGATTTTGCGGTGACGTAGTGTCCCCATGAGTGATAGAACACTGAGCCAATCATGGCGCAACTAGACAACATTACCAACCCCTAAGCGCCGTATTTTCCGCTTGCTGCCCCACCCCCACAGAAAGCACTGAGTTAGGCTGAAACACCTGCATTTTGGAGCTGCCTAACTTAAGAAAGCAAAAAAGAGACCATGTTTGTATGCAGCTTTATTAATTAAATGTTGTTTTTGTTTTACGTTGTTTGCAAACTGATATGTGACATGTATTAAAATGACATGCAAAACAGGCCTAAAAAAAACTGGTGGTGGATCACCTGTCGTGGTTTCTGCCCCACTTGGCCTGAATGAGGGGTCACCACTGGACATGATGTATCTTATCACACCAGCACTAATGAGATGGTATGTGCTTAATGCATGTCGCGTTGCAGCTTCTCAAAGTCAGGGGGCATGGTCGACAGTGAGCAACTCATCTCCGCTGTCACATCCAACCTGGATCGATATTAAATGAGTAGATGAGTGAACCTTCTTCTGCACTAAAGAAAGTCACCTTCCTTTCCTGATGATCTAAATAGATACCGACTTTATCTGGAATACCTTTGTCAAGAACATGTTCTTCATCCTCCATGGCTTTAAGTATTTGCCCATTGGATAGTCTGATTACCCAGAAGCCATTAGTTGGATTGAGAGCCAATGGCCCTTTCCTGTGAGCCGTTGCCTTGGCAACGCCAAGTACCCAGTCATCCTTCCCCTTCACATTCACCTCCCAGTAAGTCTTCAAAGCACGGCCCGTATTGCCCAACACAAAAGGCTCTTCATTAAAGCAATTCTCAATGTTAATGTTTCTCTGTGGTGATTCATCTATCCAATGTAGTGATTTCCCATCCATCTTCAGCTTAGGGTGAGCTGTGTCCACATCCAGAGTAACATCCACTGCAGAGAATAGAAAAACAAAATATTTTATTCACTTATTATTTTCATTGTAATTTAATCTTCAGTGATTTAAAGCTTAGTTATATAGGGCAGATAAAATATTTTATTTTATTAAGTATTTTAATTTAGTTGAAAAGCAGATTATGTTGACAGAGCCCATTACCTTCATGTGAGCGTGCTTGATTTATATCTGGAGAAATATATTTTAAAAAATGAACGGTTGAAAATTAGAAATTCAATATCTCACATTTCATATTAATATTTTCTAAAAATATATTGTATTTAAAAGAGACACATTACCGAATTCATGTAGTATATTCCTCACCTTTTTAGGAGATAGTATGAGCTGACTTTCTGACTGTAAAGGGTTTTCTTTCTCTGCAGTTGAGTCACAACCTTCATATCACCAGAACAATAGAATTCTCCTTAAGTAATTTAAATTAGCCATTCTTCCTCTGAAAAATGTCGTCAGATCCTATAACTGCACATGCTTTCCATCAATGTCATGTTTTTGTTGTTTATTAGATAACAAATGTTAGGTTATAACATCAAACACAAAAAATGTAAGTCCTGAAGAATCAGAGATCATGTATTTAAATCCACCAACTCATGATTGTTTCTTTTTTTGTAATAATGATCCACTAAAAGTATTTACAATAAGAGATTAAAAGCTTACCCTTCATTGTTGAATCCACTGTGCTCTGTACTGTATAAAGTAACATAGTGTTGAATAATAAATTTTCTTCTTTTGAAAGACAAATATCCATATTTTTATGGCAAAGACAAGAAAACAAACTTACTCTGTTCTTCTGGTTTTGATCCACAACATCCTGTAAAAGAAAGAAAGAGTTGTGGCTTATTTTGACCCAGAGGTATATGTACTATAGGTGTACTGAATATAGCAGTCAGGGGTAAATTCATGTATTTAGGGCTAATGATTTAGGTTTGTATATCTGAGAAGCTTTACCCATGGTGATGGTGGCTAAATGTTATCAGCTAACAGTAAAATATTCCCCAATATATCACATAACGTATTTAGAGTTCATGATTAAGGGCTCGATTCAATCCATATTGCAGAAGTATTGCGGATCCGCGTTATGGCTTGACTGAAATTTAACTGCTATTTTCCAGAAATTGCGGCGACTGCATTTACGGTAAATGCTGTATACCGTATGTCGGCTCAATCGGAAATTTGCTTTTAAATTTGAACACGGATCTTCCACGATACAGATTGAATACAGCCCTTAAGTATCTATATCCGTGCAGCTTTACCGATTGTGATGATGGCTAAGTCATAATCGTTAACAGTCAAATAGTTCCAGAACAACTCTGTGTCTTGTCCTTCTGCAATACTCAGCCACGGCACCTATAAAGAAATGATCAGCCTTATTTCACGTCTGCTAGACCTGATTCACATTGCTAACAAAAACCAAGAGACAAGTGTAAAGGAAACATGATGCCACAAAAACTTTGGAAAATGGCTTGAGTAGGCAAACTTGATCTATCTTAATTTTTAATTGGTGAAAGTAACTTGCAATGCCTCTGGTCAGTCTCAAACAAAAAATTGTTATTGTGTTACCACCAAAAGAAGTTGGTGATGCTGAATGGTTTTGTGATACGCTCAACTCTGTGGTATTAAGTACATTCATAACTGTTTTATAGCACCTCAAATTAATGTCACTTTATTTAGTGTCTGAACACACTCCATAACGGCATATGACATGGTTATGACACCTATCATTCCAGTAATAATGTGACACAGAGTTTGGTAAATTCTATAACGCCCTATTATAACATCTGGTATGTAGACACTTATGTAGCATGTAATAA
The DNA here is from genome assembly GCA_003317085.1 of Hucho hucho. Classification (NCBI taxonomy): domain Eukaryota; kingdom Metazoa; phylum Chordata; class Actinopteri; order Salmoniformes; family Salmonidae; genus Hucho; species Hucho hucho. The sequence continues at coordinate 327,979 of QNTS01001069.1, read as the reverse complement.
CATATGATATAAGTTGTTATGCAGACTGTGTAATAGCAGATGTTATTAAAAGGTGACATGAGCGCATATGACAACAGGATGAACAGTCCTTTATAACACCCATTGTAACTTGTTTTATAACATTTTATGCCATTACTCATAACTATTTAAAACTACTCATTACAGTACTTTATAGGAAAGCTGCCTCTCTCACATGGCCAGTTTAGTTACTGCAAGCATTACATATACAGGGGGTTCCCAAACCTTTTAGGCACAGGACCCCATTATGATATCTGAAAATGATCACGACCACAACCAGGTAAAATAAAATGTTATTAACAGCCTTTGTTTACTTTTTATTTGGGGCTATGGCAGTGAATTGAAAAACATTCTAACAGTGTTTCTGATTGTCTTTTTTATGTGGGGCTATGACAGTCAATTGCAAATTAGTCTGACATGATGTATCTCACCAGCACTAATGAGATGGGTGTGCTTGATGCATGTCGCGTTGGAGCTTCTCAAAATCAGGGGATATTGTCGACAGTGCGCACCTCATCTCTGCTGTCACATCCAACCTGAATCGATATTTGGTTTTAATGCAGACGAGAGCTCTGAATCTAGCTTCACACAGATATGAGCTGGCAAAGGGTACCATGAGTTTTATGGTGCTTTCAAGACAATATGGAACTCGAGGTCAAATCATATGTCAAATCATGACATCAGTCATTTTTCAGTCCTCTAGAATGAGGACCGAGTTCCTGAGTTGGAATTCCGAGTTGGATGACCGTTCAAAACAATTTTTCGGAAGTTGGAGATTTCCAGTTCCAAGTTCCCAGTTGTTTTGTACGTTGCATTAATGCTCAGAGGGAGACGGCAGGGTATTCCCTTTGAATCAAGTACCAAAACTCCTTCGTAGTGACCTGTGAATGCATTCGGTCACATGAAAGCTCAGTCAGCTGTTCGATTTCACTTAGCAGCATGTTAACTGAGCCAAGATCGCAAAAAAATGGAGTGGGAAGTAGGTCTCTCTCCAATAATAAGTATTATTTCTGATTCCACTGATTCACTCATCTGCAGAATGTTTTTGTATTTCCCATGCATGCTTGCGTTCGGTTCATTCAGTTTCTCAAATATGTCTGTTACATAGGCAAGGAGACACATTTTCTTTTCATTACACAGAAAATCAACCAAGTCAACGAAACAGCTCCTCTCTCAATGATCCCATTTCTCCACATAGTTTTACAAACAGGCGTTCGCACAGTGGATCTGGTTTGATGTAGTTTACATCAAAGTTACCTGCTGCAGTACATTTCTGAGTTCTGTACTCAGCTCTTTTGCCACCAGTTGCTCTCGGTGTATCATATAATGTGTCCATATGGCAGAGTCTGACACATTCATAACTAGAGTGCAGAGGCCTGCCCGCCGTCCCACCATTAGATGGAGCTCCATCTGTGCAAAAGCCCACCATTCGATCCCATGGAATCTAATTTTCATCAATATAGCCATGCAGCACACTGAACATCCACTGTGCTGTTTCATACTCAGGAACAGTGAGACACAACAATATGTCCTCGTGAATACCATCCCTCGGCATGTATAGTGAACAAACGTCAATGCATGGGCATCTCGGCCCTCGTACATTTGGAAAGCATAAGGTGGGGAGTTGGAGTCGTTCAGTCAGTTTCCTCTTTCTTGCTAGCAATAGCATGATTTTTTTGTTTAACTGTGTTATCTGACAAAGGTTTTGGTGTGAGTTTCTGTGCCTCTGCCTCCCCACACATTGTTTTTACCATATCAATTGCGGCCAGGAATATAAAAGTCTGTGCAATAGTGTGTGGTTTCATACTGTTGCGGACCTAGCCATTCACTGTGGGAATGATTCAAGTGTGGCCTTTTCCCATGATCTAAGGATGCTCTCTGGTTGAATTTTATCTTTTAGATTTGAGTTATTTTCATTTAGATTTTTAAGGTTAAGCCATTTTGCCACAACTTTGGAAGTATGCTTGGGGTCATTGTCCATTTGGAAGACCCATTTGTGACCAAGCTTGAACTGTCACATCTGCTCCTGCAATGCCCTCTAGAGCTCATCCTGTGTCTCTTTGACCTGCAAGCCTCCCCCAGTGCTCTTTCCCCCTCTCTCTCTGTGTGATTGTGTGGGCGGAGACAGGTGTGCTGGAGTCAGAGCAGATCCCCACCAGCTGCAACCTGTTCCATAATCAAGACCTCTGCAAATACTCAGTCTTGCCACTTCCACACTGCCAGTTGTAATCTCTGCTCAGAGGGAACTCCTTCAAAACTGTTAAAGCATCCCAGGTGAAGCTGGTTGATAGAATGCCAAGAGTGTGCAAAGCTGTCATCAAGGCAAATGGTGTCTACTTTGAAGAATCTCAAATATAAAATACATTTTGATTTGTTTAACACTTTTTTGGTTGCTACATGATTCCATATGTGTTATTTCATAGTTTTAATGTCTTCACTATTATTCTACAATGTAGGAAATAGTACAAATAAAGAAAAACCCTTGAATGAATAGGTGTGTCCAAACTTTTGACTGGTACTGTATATATATATATATATATATATATATATATATATATATATATAGTCAGTGTTCCAAACGAGACATTATTTGTCTTTTTACCTACACATGCAAACATCATCAGATGGAATTCATAGCAAGCAGTGGACTGGGTTAATCAGCTTTGATGAAATAGAACAGAACAGATGAACTGGAATGCTATTCACTCTCATGGGATGGGTTGCCAAAAATTACTAGTTGAAAGCCACACCCCCAATAAGCCACGAATATGACTGCGTTGAGGCATAGAGTGCCATCAGAAAGTATTCACACCCCTTGACCTTTTACAAGTTTTGTTGTGTTACAAAGTGTGATAAAAATTCTCTACTGTCAAAGTGGAAGAATATTATACATATTTTTTTAATTCATGGAAAATAAAACACATTTATTTTGATTAGATTGGATAAGTATTCAACCCCCTGAGTCAATACATGTTAGAATCATCTTTGGCCGCAATTACAGCTGTGAGTCTTCAGGGTAAGTCTCTAAGAGCTTTGCAGGCCTGGATTGTGCAATATATTCCCATTATTCTTTAGAAAAATCTTTAAGCTCTGTCAAGTTGGTTGTTGATCATTGTCTTGCCATAGATTTTCAAGCAGATATAGTCAAATTTGTAGCTATGTAACTATGGAATATTCGTTGTTGTCTTGGTAACCAACTCCAGCGTAGATTTGGCTTTGGGTTTTAGGGTATTTTCCATCTGAAAGGTGAATTTGTCTGTTAAAGAACAGACTGAACCACCATTATGCTGCCTGTGCTTAGCTCCTTTCCACTCATTTTTAACCTAAAAAAAACACCTAGGGGTGGCAGGTAGCCTAGTGGTTAGAGCATTGGGCCAGTAACTGAAAGGTTGCTAGATTTAATCCCTGAGCTGACAAGGTAAAAATCTGATGTTCTGCCCCTGAACAAGGCAGTTAACCCACTGTTCCTAGGCTGTCATTGTAAATAAGAATTTGTTCTTAAATGACTTGCTTAGGTGAAAGAAGGTTAAATAAAATAAATCTGGTCCTAGCCAATGAAAAGCATACCCATAACATGATGCAGCCACCACCGTGCTTGAAAATATGAAGAGTGGTACTCAGCGTTGTGTTGGATTTGCCCCAAGCATAATGCTTTGTATTCAAGACCAAAATATAATTTCTTTACCACATTTTTGCAGTATTAATTTAGTGCCTTTTTACAGATAGAATGCATGTTTTGGAACATATTTACTCTTTCCAGGCTTCCGTCTTATCGATCTGCCATTTAAGGCAAGGGTTCTCAAACCTCTGCTCGGGGACCCCAAGCCGTTCCATGCACCTGATTCAAATGGTCAACTAATCATCAAGCCCTTGACTAGGTGAATCAGGCAAGTTAGATCAGGGCTACTACAAAATTGTGAAATGTTCTTGATCCATCCTCAGTTTTTCCTATCATAGCCATTAAACTCTGTAAGTGTTTTAAAGTCACCTTTCTCTCCAGCAACTGACTTAGGAAGGACGCCTGTATCTTTGTAGTGACTGGGTGTATTGATACACCATCCAAAGTGTGATTAATAACTTCGCCATGCTCAAAGGGATGGATATTCATCAATCGGTGCCCTCCTTTGCGAGTCATTGAAAAACCTCCCTGGTCTTTGTGGTCAAATCTGTACTTGAAATGTACTACTCGACTGTGGGACCTCACAGATCATTGTATTTGTGGGGTCCAGAGATGGAGTAGTCATTGAAAAATCATGTTAACCCCTATTATTGCACACAAAGTCCATGCAACGTATTATGTGATTTGTTATTTATATTTGTAATCCTGAATTTATTTAGGCTGGCCATAACAAAGGGGTTGAATACTCAAGATATTTCAGCTTTTTATTTTTTATTTGTTTGTAAACCTTTCTTTAAAACAAAGTTCTACTTTGAAGTTAAGGGTAGATCAGTGACACAAACTGTAACAAAACAAAATGTGTAAAAAGTGAACGGGTATGAAAACTTTCTGAAGGCACTGTATATCATGTGTTTTATGCATCCTGTCATCAAGGCAGTAAAATACTCTGAGACAGATTTACAAAACGTTTGCTCCTGTGAGAATTTTGCACCTTTTAGTTTTGCAGAACCATGAAGGTTGATGCAGTCTTGTCTCTGACATTATCAAGAGTATTGAATTAGATTATATATGATGTGTAAATATTTACTGGTTCTTATAGGTTTCACAATTATGTAGCTTTAGTTTGTAAAAATGGTGTTGTGTCACACACACACAAAGACATTTCCACATTCATATAGAAATTATGACAAACAACAATATTACATTTTTAAATGTTTTTTTTCCTATTTTTTCCAATATCGGACCAGAAACAATCAAATTCTTTTGTCTTTTTGTGAATTCCAAGATCTTCATAATCACTCTTCGAAACGGTGTTTTTCTTAAGACATTTCTTAAGACATTTCAGTGAGGTTAAGTTTCCTTCTCTTTAAAAAATAATACAATATAGTACAATATAGTACAATGTTTCTTCTCTTTACATTTGAAAACATGTAGATGTTACAGAGTACAGAAAAATGGAACAAATGAGAGGGGAAAGGGAGCATCCCTGATTGTGCAAAACAAGATAAAACTAGGTCAAACATACTAGTTTTCCTCAGATTTGTCCTCACATACACTCACAGTTATAACCCCATGAAGAGAGAGACAAACGTTTCATACTGAACAAGGAACACTGATCTTACATTTGAGCCGCAACCCATTTTATTTTCACAGACAAAAATTTCCCCCTGCTTCCATGTCTTTTCTTACCCAGTGAAATCAGTGGAGGCTGCTGAGGGGTGGGTGGCTCATAATAACGTCTGGAACGGAGCGAATGGAATGTATTTGATACTATTCCACCTAATCTGCTCCAGCAATTACCATGAGCCCGTCCTCCCCAATTAAGGTGCCACCAACCTCCTGTGAGTCAATTTGATTTAGGTGTTGCCCTTTGGGCATATCACCGGACTATCTGATCAGGGCTTTGAGAAAGAGATACAGGAAGCAAACAGGAAGGAACACAACATGTGTTTGACGAGATGTTAGGAAACTGATGATTGGTGCCAGCTTTCGGCCACTTTTGGCTACAGCCGAGCCAACCCAAGGATGGCAAGTAAGCTTTTATTCGTCATCATCATCATCGTCGTCATCATCATTGTCGTCATCATCATCGTCGTCATCATCATCATCATCATCATCATCATCATCATCATCATCATCGTCGTCATCATCGTCATCATCATCATCATCATCATCGTCATCATCGTCGTCATCATCATCTGGATCGATCTTTCCGGACAGCACATCCTCGATCCAGTCCTCAAGCTCATCAGCAGTGGGCATGTCCTCATCATCATCCATCTCCATCCACACACTGTCGGCCTATGAGGGAACACACACACAGTGAGATTTGATTGTCACGAAGCAAGATGGAGACTAAGTCGGCACAAGACAGAAAGACACTGAGGTTCAAGAGAGGCTTGGATGAGAAGACAGTGAGAGTAGACCATCAAAAACCTGAGATTCCCAGAGAAGATGGATGGATGGATAGAAGAGAAAAAAGGATGGTACAAATGAGACGACAGGGACAAAGTAGGTGGGAAGATCAGACTTACATCTTCCACATCCACAACACCGATCTGAGGGGAACCGAGGTCAATGCCGAAGGTCTTCTCCCAGTAGGGCACAAGCTAAAAGGAGAGAGGGGGGTAGAGAGTGGGGAGATAGAGAGAGAAAATTAAATATAAAAATACAACATCTAGGCTTAATCTGAGTCTTGGAAATCACAATTTAAAGTTCTGCTTTTCAAGTCCTTAGTGTATCTGTTGGACATTTCTAATATTCACTTGTTAGACTAGTCGATACACACACAGGCGCAGAATTAATCATCTTGATCACATAATGAGTAGTTATTTGGGATTACAAGGTGATTGCAGGATTTAGGGATTCTGCACTGTCCAACTCCAATTTAGTCAGTCTCAAACACATGCAGCGCATTTTGTTACGTTACAGCCTTATTCAAAAATGTATTAAATCGTTTTTTCCCCTCAATCTACACACAATACCACATAATGACAAAGCAAAAACAGGTTTTTAGAGATTTTTGCAAACGTATAAAAAAAATAAAATAATGAAATATCATATTTACATAAGCATGACGAATAAAAACGTACTTTCGGCCACTGTTGGCCGAAAGCCAACTCAGTACTTTGTTGAAGCACCTTTGGCAGCGATTACAGCCTTGAGTATTCTTGGGTATGCCTCCAGAGTGGAGCAGTGGTTTAAGGCACTGCATTTTAGAGCTAGAGGCGTCACTACAGACCCTGGTTCGTTCCCAGGCTGTGTCACAATTGGCCGTGATCGGGAGTCCCATAGGGTGGTGGCAATTGGCCCAGCATCGTCTGGATTAGGAGAGGGATTGGCCGGGGGGTAGGCAGTCATTGTAAATAAGAATTTGTTCTTTAACTGACTTGCCTAGTTAAAAAAAAGGTTAAGTAAATGACGCTACAAGCTTGGCACACCTGTATTTGGGGAGTTTCTCAGAATCTTCTCTACAGATCCTCTCAAGCTCTGTCAGGTTGGATTGGGAGTGTCACCGCTATTTTCCAGAGATGTTCGATCGGGTTTAAGTCCAGGCTCTGGCTGGGCCACTTAAGGACAATCAGAGACTTGTCCCGAAGCCACTCCTGTGTTGTCTTGGCTATGTGCTCAGGGTTGTTATCCTGTTGGAAGGTGAAGCTTTGCCCCAGTCTGAGGTCCTGTGCGCTCTGGAGCAGGTTTTCGTCAAGGATCTCTGTACTTTGCTCCGTTCATCTTTCCCTCGATCCTGACTAGTCTCCCAGTCCCTGCTGCTGAAAAACATCCCTAAAGAATGATGTTCCCACCACCATGCTTCACCGTAGGGATGGTGCCAGGTTTCCTCGAGACGTGACGCTTGGCATTCAGGCCAAAGGGTTGAATCTTAGTTCAATCAGACCAGAGAATCTTGTTTCTCATGGTCTGAAAGTCCTTTAGGTGCCTTTTGGCAAACTCCAAGTGGGCTGTCATGTGTCTTTTACTGTGGATTACCTTCCGTCCGGCCACTCTACCATAAAGTCCTGATTGGTGAAGTGCTGCAGAGATGCTTGTCCTTCTGGAAGGTTCTCCCATCTCCATAGAGGGACTCTGGAGCTCTGTCAGAGTTACCATTGGGTTCTTGTTCACCTCCCTGACCAAGGCCCTTCTCCCCTGATTGCTCAGTTTGGCCAGGCGGCCAGCTCTAGGAAGAGTCTTGGTGGTTCCAAACTTCTTCCCTTTAAGAATGAGGGAGGCCACTGTGTTCCTGGGGATCTTCAATGCTGCAGACATTTTTTGGTACCCTTCCCAAAATCTGTGCCTCGACACAATTCTGTTTCAGAGCTCTACGGACAGTTCCTTCGACCTCATGGCTTGGTTTTTGTACTGACATGCACTGTCAACTGTGCGACCATATATAGACAGGTGTGTGCCTTTCCAAATCATGTCCAATCAATTGAATTTACCACAGGTGGACTCCATTCAAGTTGTAGAAACATCTCAAGGATGATCAATGGAAACAGGATGCACCTGAGCTCAATTTCGAGTCTCATAGCAAATGGTATGAATACTTATGTAAATAAGTTATTTCGATGTATTTATTTTAATTTGCAAACATTTATAAAAACCTGTTTTTGCTTTGTCATTATGGGGTATTGTGTGTAGATTGATAAAAAAAAAAGTCATCCATTTTAAAATACGGCTGTAACGTAACAAAATTAGGAAAAAGTCAAGGGGTCTGAATACTTTCCGAATGCATTGTACACAGTATGTTCAGCCAGTTCACATATCTTCAGCCTGTTCTTACCAGGGGGAAGTCGTCGGGGTCGATCCAGATGATGCTGAGCTCGGGGTTGTCAGTGTTTTCACGGGCCACCTCTTTCAGGATCTCCAGGAACTCAAAACCGTCTTGGAAAGGTCAAAGGTTAGATACTGTAGTCTTTTAGCCCCTTCTACGCCCCCACATTGGAAGACAATGTGTATTTTTATTATCTAACTTTTCAATATATATATATATATAGTAAAACGTTGCTTTGGACTAGTGCACTGTACATACCAGGGTCATCCTCCTCAGCGAAGGCAACAATGTGCTCTCCATCAATGTCATCTTCCTAAAGGAAGAAAGAAAGAATGCGATTCAGGCCTACTGTACATCTCCATGAGAAATAGGCCCACTGGACAGTTCCGGTTTCTAGACGTTTCAATAGTGAGTGAATAAATCTTACCCAGGTCTCATACATGCTGTGGGGCTCGAGCTTCCTCAGAGTGGGCCTGGAATGAGAATGATATCAATCACATTTAGATTATCAAGCCCTTTTTACATCGGCAGTCATAAAGTACTTTCACAGTAACCCGGCCTAGACCCAAAAGAGCAAGCAAGGAAAGGCTGAAGCAAGAGCACAGTGGCTTGGAAAAATAAGTAATGTAGTTTGAACCACACTTTGTCTACATAACATAGTATAGGCCTTCTGGCGTTGCATTGTAGGTCGGCTGAACTGCAGGCCCTAACTCACCTGTCGTGTTCCTCAATGTAGTCTACAAGCTCAGCCTCAGTGTACGGCTTTCCTGGGATGGTCACTGGTTCCTCCATGAAGGGCTCGTAGAAGTCAACCTCGTTCAACTTCATATTCAGCTTCTTGGCAATCTGGATATGGACAAAGGACAGAAATCTGTTGTTTCAACATAAAAAGATGAGCTAACGTTTTGAATTAAAGTATTTGCAATGTAACTAATATGTTTTGTGGACTAAACTTGATTTGCTGAGTTGACTTAACACTTCAAGGTAGCACAGTAACTTATCTTTTCAAGTTAAGACTACTAAAAATGGTACAGCGTATAGACAGTTGGTCTGCATTGGGGACAATGGAAATATTCCAGAATGGAGTTTAGAATACAGCCAACTCTAATTTTACCCTCTGTGGTTCTGTACCTTAGGGTCAAAGGTGGCAAAGAACTTGATGAATGGATGGAACTCCTCAGCAGCATCGTCATACTCAATGAAGTCTGTAAAAGAGAACAATAACATTAACCTAACGTGATATTCTCATTGACATACTTGATTGAGGAAATTCTCAGAATTCAGGCATAGAATACCTGCACGTGGTTCACAGAAATAGGCGTTGTGCCAATTCAGTGACAATGACCATAGGAGTTGGCATGACAGCACAAACACATCTGGGACCAGGCTAGCAATTTCAGTCATGATTTCTCGGGTCTTTCCCACAGAGTTTGTTGGCTGTACTTACGGGGGGATTTTTCACTCTTGAAGTAGCCGACCAGCTTGATATCCTCGTCAATGTTGTGGAAGCCCTTCAGCTCACGCTCATTATCAATTATCTCCACGGGGTCCTCAATCACCTGCAGAAAGATTGAGTGAGGGAGAAGAGATGTGGAGAGAAGATTTTAGAAGTAAGGCCAGTAAAATCTTCCTCTATCCTTTTCAGAACAATATTTAGTAAACACAATGTAATCACCCGTTAATACACTACACTTTCAAGAGTGTTTACACAGTAATAAAAGCACACTAAAGTGAAGTTACAACCAAATGACTGTAACCCAACTGAGGTGGCACGACAACCAAATGACTATATAATGTTATAACAGTTACTCACGTCGTATAGGAACTCCACCAGGGTGTCAGCGGCCAGCTCACCATCGTACTCAATGATCTCATTATCAATAAAGATGTAGATGCTCTCCACCTCATCCAGACCTGAGGAGGGATGAGGACAGGTTAGAGACACTGTTTAGTGGCAAGGGAAGGGGGCTAGGGAAGGGATGGGGGCTAGGGAAGGGATAGGGGATAGGTAATAGGTAAGGGATGGGGCTAGGGGCTAGGAAAGGGATGGGGCAGGTTAGAGACTCTGGGGACTAGCGTTTAGAGGACAGGTTAGGAACTCTACTTAGGGTTTAGGGGACATGCTAGGAACTCTGGTTAGGGGTTATGGTTTAGGGGACAGGTTAGAAAATATACTTAGGGTCGAGGATTTAGGGGGACAGGTTAGAGACTCTGGCTAGGGGCTAGGGGCTAGGGAAGGGATGGGCAAGTAAGTTGGTAACAAGCCATTCTTCTCGCCTGTAAAAAAATAGTATTATTTTATCTACACAGTATGAACATAAAGTGAGTTACTCCCTCTTGGAGTAGAATGCTTTAGTTGTTTAATTGCATGCCGGTGACTGACCCACCTAGAATCTTTTTCCCCCAGGGCAGTGACAGTACAAGATAAGGATAAGATTGGTATTAGATGGAGGGAGCTGCAAGTCAGTTAGAAAATGAAAGTGCGAAACAATCAGATCTCTGCAAAGGAATGTTTTTTCAGTTAGAAACTGAGTGTGAAACTCCGCAAGGAATGTTGTTGGACAACTACAGCTCTCTGGTGGCTGAATGATCTACTGAGGGTGATACTGAAGCTTGTATGTGTCTAGACTGTAGAGCCCTGATTTCTTCCTGAACACGTAACATAACCATAACCTTTCTTAACCATAACTAGGGCCATCAACTGGGGGCCAGATTTTATTCCTTGTTTGGAAAAACTCTGCCCTTCCCATATAATATGTTCTGTGTTACAAAGATATCTTACACAGCTACTAGAATGGGTCCAGAGTTCTGCCCTACTGTAAATGCAATAGTTGTCTTTACAGTAGCTAAGTGTTTTTTCAAGCCTGGTCCTGTGGAGACAAAGGAGTACAATTTTTTGCCATTCGGCAAACCTTTGATTAGTGGAATCAGGTGTGTAGTGACTGAACTTTAGACATTTATTTGTTCAAGGCAGTGACAGTACGAGATAAGGATACAATTTATTGGACAATAAATATCACATGGTATTATAAAGGACAAAGGTACAGAGAGCTGCAAGTCATTTAGAAACTGAAAGTGAGACTCAGATCTCTGTGAGGAATGTTTGTTGACCACTACAGCTCTCTGGTGGCTGAATGATGTACTGAGGTGGATACTGAAGCAATAAGGCCAGAGGGGGTGTGCTATATGGTCAATATACGACTGCTAAGGGCTGATGTGTGTTGAGTTATGTGTGTTGAGTAATATATGTTGAGTAATATGTGTTGAGTGTTTCTGAATGGTCGAGTCATTCAGGAACTCAGAGACAAGGTTTGAATACTGCTGTCCATCAATGATTCCCAACCAAATTCATTTTTTTTTTATTAAGTCTACTACTATAGGTCTAATTCTGTAAGTCTACTACTGTAGGTCTACTACTGTAGGTATATTACTGTAGGTATATTACTGTAAGTCTACTACTGTAAGTCTACTACTTTAGGTATATTACTGTAGGTCTGCTACTGTAAGTCTACTACTGTAGGTCTACTACTGTAGGTATGTTACTGTAGGTCTACTACTGTAGGTCCACTACTGTAAGTCTACTACTGTAGGTATATTACTGTAGGTCTACTACTGTAGGTCTACTACTGTAAGTATACTACTGTAGGTATATTACTGTAAGTCTACTACTGTAGGTCTACTACTGTAGGTCTGCTACTGTAATTCTACTACTGTAGGTCTACTACTAAGTCTCCTTACTGTAAGTCTTCTACTGTAGGTCTACTACTGTAGCTAAACTACTGTATGTATATTACTGTATGTCTGCTACTGTAGGTATATTACTGTAGGTAATTACTGTAGGTCTACTATTATAAGTATACTACTGTAGGTCTGCTACTGTAAGTCTACTACTGTAAGTCTACTACTGTAGGTATATTGCTGTAGGTCTGCTACTGTAGGTCTACTACCGTAGGTCTGCTATTGTATTTTGTTAATACTTGAAAATACAGAGGATCAACAACATTACTTTCACTCCCCATTATTGGCTTGTATGACAAAGTGAAAAGAAGGAAGCCTGTGTTAAAAGATCCACTCCAAATCATCCATTGTGTTTGCAAAAAGGCTGTTAAGTAATACTGCAAGACAACACAAATAAATAAATAAACTTTGGCCTAAATGAAAAACTAAAGGTTTGGGTCAAATCCTATAGAACACTAAACAGAGTGAACCCCTCTGTATTTGGAATGGTGGCAGCATCATATTATGGGTATGCTTGTCACTGGCAGGAGCTGGGGAGTTCAGGATCAAAATAAAAATGAGCAAACCCCAGGTAAACGGTTGGAGGAAAACCTCTCTAAAATCGAACCCTGAGATGGAGTTTTTATTTTTCAACGGGACAATTACACAACATTTTAATGTTAATGTCAAAGCTCCTGTGTTGAGTAATATGTGTTGAGTAATATGTGTTGAGTGATATGTGTTGATAAATGTGTGTTGAGTAACGTGTGTTGAGTAATATGTGTTGAGTGATAAGCGTTGAGTGATATGTGTTGAGTAATATGTGTTGAGTGATATGTGTTGAGTAATATGTGTTGAGTGATAAGCGTTGAGTGATATGCGTTGAGTGATATGCGTTGAGTGATATGCGTTGAGTATTGTGTGTTGAGTAATATGTGTTTTGTAATATGTGTTGAGTGTTTCTGAATGGTCGAGTCATTCAGGAACTCAGAGACAAGGTTTGAATACTGCTGTCCATCAATGATTCCCAACCAAATCGTCTGAGCATGTTGCTTTAAGAGTTGTGCAAAGTTTGTAGAATCTTATTCAAAATGATTCACAGCTGTAATTGCGTGCCAAAGGTGCATCCAACAAGTATTCACTTTGGGGTGTGAAGACATACGCAATCAAAACAACTTCCTTTTTTATTAATTAAGAACATTTTCTATAATTTTTCTTTCACTTTCAAAATGTGGAGTAGGTTGTGTAGAACTGTAGGGAAAAAATCGAATTAAATCCCTTTTTACATTTAATATTAAGACAGCAAAATGTGAAGACTGCGCAAGGGGTGTCTAGACTTTCACTAGGCACTGCCTGTGAATCATTTGAGTTAGTTCAGGGCTACAACAAAATTGTGAAATGTCTGGGGGTCCCGAGGAGAGGTTTGAAAACCACTACTCTAATCTATTTCAACAGGAAATATACCACATCTCGGGCAGAAGAGGGCAGGAGAGATCAGGATTCTATGTGAAGTCAGACTGAAAGACTGAAGTTTAATCAATGATGAAAAGGGGGTCAAGAGATGAGTGAGCTTTTACCCAGCTTCTTGGCAACAGAGAGGTCCTTCTTCTCATCCACAAGACCGAATCCAATGTCTTCATCATCGATATCATCAAGTACCTGGGCTGCAAGCTGCAGAGAAGAGAGACAAGAGAGAAAGAAAGACAGAAAGACAGAAAGAAAGAGTGTAAGAGATGGAGTTGTATCCGAGCACATGGACCCTAGCATCCTAACATCTATTTACACTCCATTTTTGGATCTCTAGATCTTACTTATTTGAACAACCTTGAATGGATCTGACAGGTATCAGCAATATCGCTATAGCTCAACCCTGTCCTCTGATAGGCTAGGTGACATTTTCAACATATTGCTTATACCTATCCAATAATTTCAGATTTACACAACTGCCTATAGGGACAGGGGGTTGACTTAGAACGGAATGGATATGTGTATGCCCCCACACAGCCCTCCCCCCCATGTTTATAGATGTGCCATCCCTCACTTAGGAATGAGGTGCTCAGCACTCCAGTCCTAGACACATATGACCACATTGCACTCCAATGGACTGCATGGAAAATATATTTCCCACATACTCTGTAAGCACTCCAACCCCCAACCATGGTATTTCCTCCCTCTTTCAAGACCTTAAAAGCAAAAGCCTTAGAGCGCTGCCTTGCACTTTCTAAATCTGTGTGAAACTGGACCTATTGATGGATAGTTAGCCCAGCGAATGAGAGGGCAGAGAGAGAAGAGGGGGGGGCATGGTCCTAGTTTGTCGACGGGAAGAGACGTGGTCACGACAGGTGCAGTGGACCGGTGGAAAAGGAGAAGGGCTCACGCTTTGTGAGAGTAAACTTACATACATACACACACTCACTAACACCTACTTGCAAAGACACACACCAACACGCATACACACACAAACACACACACACAGACACACACACACAGACGCACAAACACACATACTGTGTTCCCATTTTAACCACCAGAGGCCACCAATCTATGGCAAAATATGGAACAAAATATCAGTAGAGAAAACATTGTACTCCAATTGATATCTAAGAATCACATAATTACAAATGTCTTAATTACAAATGTCTGCAGAATGGGTATCATTCAAAAGCAGGCAATATCCATCAAGGAATATCCAGTGACCTGTCCAGCCCAAACCGTCAAGCTAGGCAACATCCACCCTAGCCAGGTCACAGTTTGGTCCAAGCCTCAACTCCACCTCAGCCATAACAGCAGCCCTGAGATCCATTTTGGTTTGGACAGTGCTACCCGGTATCCTTGGGACGTCCTTATCCTAAACCCTGACCATAACTCTTACCTAACCCTAACCTTAAGCCTTTCCTTAACCATTTTAAATGTCAACTTCAAATGGGGTCGGGAAGTCCCCAGGATCCCAGATAGCACCAAACCAAGATGGCCACCAAAACAAGATGGCCAACATTATGTGGCTCAATCTGGTTTACAGTAAAGCCAGTGTGACAAGTACTGCTCTCGTGCCAAGCAATTCCTTTGGGCCAGCATCTATGTTTTGCATGAAATTGTTAAAAAGATGAATGAATGATTGAATGAATGAATGAATGAATGAATGAAAGGATAAAGGGGTTAGACCAGCTGTAGACTTTTTCAGTTTGTTTTGCTTATTTCTTTCTCTGCCACGGTGACCTTCATTTGCAACATTACTTTCACTGCTGCAGTACAGAGAAGCAGAAATAGTCTGCTTCCCAAATAGCACCCTATTCCCTGAATAGTGCACTACTTTTGAACAAAGCCCATAGGAAATATGGTGCCATTTGGGACGCTGCAATAGAGCGAGCTGCTGAGGGTTTTGCTGTAGGGGAGCAGCTTTGTTGAGTACTGGTCCGAAGACCTGAACATACCTGGAACGTCAGGGCAGCTGGACTGGTGAGTAACTGTAGAGAGAAGTTATGCTTTAGCACAGGACATTCATGTGTAGTCCGGGATTCAATCAAAGACGCATTGACGACAAGAGCACTGCTCCAGACTTTTAAAGGTCATTTACGCCAGAGCCAAAATCCGCAGTGTTACCGTGAATGCGATCTCCACGAAAGTCTGAGAAATTGCCTTTAAAAAGGTGCGTTGTTGACAATGCGTCTTTGATTGTATTTCGGCCTTAACTACTACAAGACTGAGTAAACAAAGGACAGTAAACAAGGGACAGTAAACAAAGGATAGTAAACAAAGTACAGTAAACAAATGACAGTAAACAAATGACAGTAAACAAAGGACAGTAAACCAAGGACAGTAAACCAAGGACAGTGAACAAAGCATAACACAGTGTATATGTCCCAATATCCATATTCATGTAGAGTGCGTTGTCACTATATCACTTTTTACTTTATAGTAAATATATACTAATCAATAATATCTCACTGGGCACAGACTTCAATTTAACATCTATTCCATGCTGGTTCAACGTAATTTCGTTGAAATGACGTGGCAACAACGTTGATTCAACCAGTGTGTGCCCAGTGGGATTACTTGCCGATTTCATTACATCATCATAAAATATATTATGTTAGTATCATGAATATGGATATTAAGACATATGGACAGAGTCATGACATCACAGGACAGTGAATAGAATGTAGAATACTTCCACTATACAGGACAGTCCATAGAAAACAGAGATGGTGACAGGTCAAGAGGCAATCTAACTTCAATGGAGGTCAGAGTTCAGACATTAGAATAAGCACAAATGCTCTTTGAACCACAAAGGCTATAGCTCAGGGCCCTTATTCACAAAGTGCCTTAAAGTAGGAGTACTGATTTAGAATCAGTTTGGCCTTTTAGATAATAATAATAAATAAGACAGGAGGGACCAGATCTTAAAGCAGCACTCCTACTCTGAGACGCTTTTTGAATAAACATTTTACTATGCAACATACAAATGATTCACTATGACAAACAGTTTTACTGTATAGTAAACTACTAGCCAGCCCAGTTGTCCTCCCACAGGTTGACCATTTGATCTCCTAACTTTCTATCTAGCCATTGCTGATAATTTCCACCTATATCTCTGATTAAACCACTGATAATAAAAATGATTAACATGTTAAATGCGGTAAGACCTTTACCACATTTGCCAAGACATTACAGAGTGGGGGCAAAACTGGTCGCAATGACGTCTTCCAGCCAATAACTGTTGGTCGGTGTTACGCTTTTGAGAATGTAACCATCGTTACCCCCGCCCCCCCTCCAACTTTTTCTTCTCCTCTGTCACAGCGTCAAAATAGTCTGAGCAGAGGTATTTCTAAGAGAGTCTGAACTGAACGGACTAGCGTTAGGGTGGGGGGCTGGGCAAGAGTCCTAGAGCTATATAAGGCCTTCTGGGCAGCCCATCTGAGAAGCTATGACAGGGGCAGAGAGACACCGGGGAAGACGTGAAGGGCATAGAGAGCGAAAGAGGGAGGAGAGGGGAGGGAAGAAGGGAAGAGAAGGGAAGGAAAGAGGGAGGAGAAGGTGGGAGGGAGGCAAGGAGGGAGACTGAAGCAGATGAGAAGCTTTGATTATTAATTTAGGAGCGGGGAAGGAAGGGAAATAAGGAAAGGGGGAGGAGAATGGATGGAGAAGGATACCTAATACACTGGCTAACACTGTTAGACTATCAATCATCTCCTCACAGAGAAATCACTGTCACTTCTGTTTCTCTCTGACTTGCAGTTTCTATCTGATTCATTGTGACTATCGCTCTGTCTGTCTGTCTGTCTGTCTGTCTGTCTGTCTGTCTGTCTGTCTGTCTGTCTGTCTGTCTGTCTGTCTGTCTGTCTGTCTCTCTCTGTCTGTCTCTCTCTCTCTCTCAGCTAGCATGAGTCACTCTGACTGACTAATAACAACAGTAATAATAACAGTAATAATGATAATAACATTAATAATAATAACAGTAATAATAATACTGGTAATGATAATAACAGTAATAATAATAATATTAATTATAATACCAGTAATAACAATAATACTAGTAATACTAATACTAGTAATAATGATAACAGTAATAATAATGAAAACAGTAGTAATAATAACAGTAATAATGATAACAGTAATAATAATAACAGTAATAATAATACTGGTAATAATAATACCGGTAATAATAATACCAGTAATAATAATAATAACATGAATAATAATAACATTAATAATAATAACAATAATAATGATAATAACAGTAATAATAGTAATAATACATTTGTAGCGGGCACTTCCCACACTCAATGGGATAATGATAATGAATGATGGGGTACAATTTCCTCCTAAAATCTTGGATCAGATTAACCAACCCTCAATCCTACCAATGGGGTGAAGAAATGTCATCCTTTGTTTCAATGATTAGAGGCATCCTCATTCATATTCTATGGGTGAATGAAGGACAGACTAAGTGCAAACAGGGAAAACAAAGAGGTAGTACATCCCTAGTTTCCTGTAAATCGTGCATTAACGTCATGTCCATAAACTAAAATAGCTCCACTGTTACAGTAAAGCGGTAGTTCTAGCAGGTCACCTCAACGTTGCTGAAACTGATCTGGGAGCTGAATCGTTTATCTTCAACCTTGCTGTGTGGCTGACCTTTGAGGTGAAGTCAAACTGATTTGGGAGCTGAACGCTGCTCGTTGTTTGAGTCACAACACGTCTGTGTATGCGTCACATCTGATTTCAGTGAGTCACTCGCAGAGAGGAGCGGCTCATGGGACGTCTGAGGGCCTCCATGATGTTATTATAGCATAGAGTTTTGTCTTAACAGCGCCAGTATATTGTTGTTTTCCTGATGTAATTGGGTAAGGCGAGGAAGGAGGGTGTGTTTATAACTGTGTGCATGCTTATTACATCCATCCCTTCTACATCTCTGTTCCGAAAGAAAGAACACAAACTGATACAATTGTTAACACAACAGACTTCTCATTTATGTCAAAAGCCATGTTTTTTCCCTGCACTAATGTTATGATTAAACAACTTAGTTTTGATGCAGAGAGATTTGAGTTCTGTATGAGACCCCAGGACACCGAAGAGTCACATTTCTACACATAGCCACTGAATAACTGTTAGGAGTTCACAACTCAATCCCTGTATGCTAATACGCAAAGAAACTTTTCTGTATAAGGATAAAAACTAAAGTGATGCGAAAACAGAATGTGTCACAGCACCAGCAGGAACCGATCCTAGCAGGGGAGGTGGTGAATCGCTCACGACACGTGTGTGTGTGTGTGTGTGTGTGTGTGTGTGTGTGTGTGTGTGTGTGTGTGTGTGTGTGTGTGATGCTACTGTCCTCCTGTGTTAATTTTGGCACAATTTTTTTTAGATTTAGTCTAGTCTTAGTCATTTTGACCAAAATATCATTAAGTCTTAGTCACATTTTTGTCATTTAAATAATGGTTTAGTCTAGTTATTGTCAAAATGACGAAAACAGTGGGCCATTTTAGTCCACTAAATGTTCTTTCATCTTAGTCACAACACACTTAGTCACATTTTTGTCATTTAAATAATGGTTTAGTCTAGTTATTGTCAAAATGACGAAAACAGTGGGCCATTTTAGTCCACTAAATGTTCTTTCATTTTAGTCACAACACACTTGTATTGCCTCATTAACCTATAGTAAACATAAATCACTGACTTCCACATGAACAAACATACATAGCCTTGTCCTACCAACATATTTTTCTGTATAACATTCTATACACTTCCCAACAGCAGAAATATATTTAAGAATAATATTATATATAAGAATTATCTGGCCATGTCAATTCCTAATTCAGCCTGAATATATATTACACATTAAATAGAAAACAAACAGACACACACAAGCAGCTAGAGAGAGAGAGAGAGAGAGAGAGAGAGAGAGAGAGAGAGAATCCCCAGATGGTTTCACAAAGTATTGGTAAAGTAGATTGTTGTTTTACTATTAAACTTAATGCTGCTTTTGTTTTTAATTTTGTAAAGCAGCTTGTTTCTAAACTAGGCAAAAGGTAGCTAACTAGAGGGCTGGTGGTGACTGGTTAGCTAAGTTGAAACAAGAAAGTCCCCTGCTCGATGTGTATAATCGGAGGTGGAGCCGGAGACTGACTTCAGTCACAGAGATCATTTAGTCTGGTCTCGTTTAAGTCAACTGAAATGAAAAATCTTTTAAGTTTAGTTATAGTGCTTCCTGGGTCTATTTAGTCAGTTGTAGTCTCGCCACTGAAAAATAGGTGTTTGATGAATATTTTAGTCACAATTTTTATTCACAAAATGAACATTGTGCTGGACACACCAGGACATCCCTAGAGCCCAGGGATGCAGAATAAGAAGGCCTCCAGTTTTATCCCATCCACTCCCAGCTATAGTGTAAATAAGTAATGGATGTAGCTGTAAAATACCAGTGTGTGTGTCTGAGTATGTGTGCGTGTGTGTGTGTGTTTGTGTGTGTGTGTGTGTGTGTATGTGCGTGTGGTTGTATGTGTGTGTGGTTGTGTGTGTGGGTGTGCGTGTACAGTGTGTTTGATGCTGAACACATCCATAAGGCCTACAGCGACGTGTTACATAACAGTGCGCTGGGTGGACATTAAAGATTCAAACAACAGATTTAAACGTGCTGAGCAAAAGCAGCCAGCAGAGTTTTGTTTAAAGGCAACACGTGGGTGTGACTTAGTAAGTCAGAGTTTGAGTGGCAGTTTTGTCACAGTTTGAATCAAAGTTTAAGTCAGTTTTAAGTCACAGTTTGAATCAGAGTTTAAGTCAGTTTTAAGTCACAGTTTGAATCAGAGTTTAAGTCAGTTTTAAGTCACAGTTTGATTCAGAGTTTAAGTCAGTTTTAAGTCACAGTTTAAGTTTAATTCCACTGGGGGAATCAAATGAATTGAAAGTTACAGAATGCGCCTAGCTTTGCATGCTATTGAATATCCATCCTAAATCATATCAGACTTAACACCAACACAACTACAGTATCTGCTGGTGAATAGCTGAGGAGTGCAGACTGGAGGGCTCCGGGGTTAAGGTTAAGGTTCCTCTAGGTACAGATCTAAGGTCAGCTTCCCCTCCCTCAACCCTACGATGAACCATTAGTGAGGAAAATGCAAAACTGACCCAAGATCAGCGTCTGTGTCAGCTTCACCCTACACCGTCTGGAGGACTGTTAAGGAGCTCTGTTTGTCACCATCGGTGAGTGACTCATGCTCACTACATGAGCTCCATCGCAGCTTTGTCACACACCAAACCAGCCAACCAGCCAATACCCTCCTCACATCACACATCACTCTGCAGTCGTCAGGTGTTGGTTAGCCAAGCAGGATAGATCTATCATGTAGATCAAGGAGAGGTCTTGTGGCAAAGCTTTATCCAACACTGTCTATTCTCCTGGAGTACCTCATTCTGGCTATTTTGCCTGGATTTAAGAGGCAGAACACAGGCCTAATATGCATGAGAACACACAGTAAACCATACTACAATACTAGGAGTTTATTCCTGATCACATGACCTTAACCGGCAATGCAATACTACTAACTGTATAACTACAGCTCCTATTGGTACCCATGGTACAGTAGTATACTGTGTATCTCTAAAAACGTGCTCAATACCGTGTACATATTAGGCCCAAGACGTTACAACATGATACTCCAATAAACAGGTGTTTATATATGTTTATACTTCAGAGTAACCATGACAACAGCGAGTGAAAACCATGACAACGTACATTCCGATCTATAAAGCAAGAAATAAAATAAAAATCTAAATTCAGATTTTGAACTTTAACCATCCTTTTTGCTCCCTTGTATTTCAGTGTGTGTGTGTGTGTGTGTGTGTGTGTGTGTGTGTGTGTGTGTGTGTGTGTGTGTGTGTGTGTGTGTGTGTGTGTGTGTGTGTGTGTGTATGTGTGTGCTTTCCCGGCCCTAACATTGCCTCTCCTATGAATAAGATGTAAAAATACATTCCAACATTCAGTACGCCTACAGAGAGGGAGGAGGGTCATTCATTAATCATTAGGCACAACACGAAGTACAGACTATTATAACACAACAGCAACGTGTGCGTGTGTCTTCTCTAAGCCTCCCAGTAGAAACACAATGGAACAACAGTGTGTCACGTTGCCTGTCGCTTGTGACT
The DNA here is from genome assembly GCA_003317085.1 of Hucho hucho. Taxonomy (NCBI): domain Eukaryota; kingdom Metazoa; phylum Chordata; class Actinopteri; order Salmoniformes; family Salmonidae; genus Hucho; species Hucho hucho. The sequence goes on along the minus strand of QNTS01001069.1, from coordinate 306,212 downwards.
AAATCTGGGAACGACAACCTCAAAGAGGTCAAATCCACCTCAGAGGAACACAACAGTGATCATCCACCTCATAGGAGCACAATTCATAGGAGCACAATTCCGCATTCTTATCGGCAGACTCAACAGCCTTGGTTTCTCAAATTACTGCCTCGCCTGGTTCACCAACTACTTCTCAGATAGAGTTCAGTGTGTCAAATCGCAGGGCCTGTTGTCCGGACCTCAGGAAGTCTCTATGTGGGTGCCACAGGGTTCAATTCTTGGGCGACTCTTTTCTCTGTATATATCAATGATGTCGCTCTTGCTGCTGGTAATTCTCTGATCCACCTCTACGCAGACGACACCATTCTGTAAACACAGTGTCCAAAGAAGGGCCAGAAGTTAACAAACCTCCAGACGAGCTTCAATGCCATACAACACTCCTTCCGTGGCCTTCAACTGCTCTTAAATGCAAGTAAAACTAAATGCATGCTCTTCAACCAATCGCTGCCCGCACCCACCCGCCAGTCTAGCATCACTACTCTGGACGGTTCTGACTTAGAATATGTGGACAACTACAACTGTCTGGTGAGACTGTAAACTCTCCTTCCAGACCCATATTAAGCATCTCCAATCCAAAATTAAATCTAGAATCGGCTTCCTATTTCGCAACAAAGCCTCCTTCACTTATGCTGCTAAACATACCCTCGTAAAACTGACTATCCTACCGGTCCTCGACTTCGGCAATGTAATTTACAAAATAGCCTCCAACACTCTACTCAGCAAATTGGATGCAGTCTATCACAGTGCCATCCGCTTTGTCACCAAAGCCCCATATACTACCCACCACTGTGACCTGTATGCTCTCGTTGGCTGGCCCTCGCTTCATATGCGTCGCCAAACCCACTGGCTCCAGGTCATCTATTAGTCTTTGCTAGGTAAAGCCCCGCCTTATCTCAGCTTACTGGTCACCATAGCAACACCCACCTGTAGCACGCACTCCAACAGGTATATTTCACTGGTCATCCCCAAAGCCAACTCCTTCTTTGAAGAAGAAGAATCCCTGAAGCTGGAGACTTATATCTCCCTCACTAATTTTAAGCATCAGCTGTCAGAGCAGCTCACAGATCATTGCACCTGTACACAACCCATCTGTAAATAGCCTATCCAACTACCTCATCCCCATATTGTTATTTATTTTTTGCTCCTTTGCACCCCAGTATCTCTACTTGCACATCATCTTCTGCACATCTATCACTCCAGTGTTAATGCTAAATTGTAATTATTTCACCACTATGGCCTATTTATTGCCTTACCTCCCTAATCTTACTACATTTACACACACTGTATATAGATTTTTCTATTGTGTTATTGACTGTACCCATGTGAAACTGTGTTGTTTGTGTCGCACTGCTTTGCTTTATCTTGGCCAGGTCGCAGTTATAAATGAGAACTTGTTCTCAACTGGCCTACCTGGTTAAATAAAGGTGAAATAAAATTAAATAAAAAATAAACAGACCCGCATAGAAGCACAATAAACAGACCCGCATAGAAGCACAATAACAGAAATGTATTCTCTTTGAGACATTAAAGAGATTCTAAGGATTTGATGTCCCACGTTCTTCTGAATTCTACCTCCGATTCTACATATGATGTTCAGACAGCAATGCTGAGGTCCAAACATTTCCTGAATGATTCTAGAATGACTCTAGAATGAAAAGCTATTCCAGTTTACACAGCAGAAGTTAATTCTAGAGCTCAGCAAACTAGTAGCCACAACTATCAACTGCACCATACTGTAATCTCCAGAAGGGGGCAGACTCAGTGCAAACCTACACAACCTACATAGAACTAAAAGAGTGACAGCACCCAAATCATCTCTGATACAAGACCACTCAGAAGAACCTCCTAGCTTAAATGCGTGGGCCTAAACAGACTAGGTAGGCTAGATTGAGGGAAGCGTTAAAGGGTTGAATGTCAGTGTCATGGAGGGTTGGGTAAATTTAGCCCGACATAGACAGAGAGAGAGCAGCCGGTGGTTCACTTCTCTGGCTTCAACAGGAACTATTTTGGCAAGGCTTTGGGGACTTGCTGACAAGTACAGTATCAAACCCCCAAAGCTGTCTGCTACAGGCCGCAGCCAGCCAACGCTGCAGAATCAGTGTGTGTGTGTGTGTGTGTGTGTGTGTGTGTGTGTGTGTGTGTGTGTGTGTGTGTGTGCGGCCAGAATCTGGGGATAGGAGTCTGATTATCTGATAGGTTAGAAAACTGCTGTGTGCTGTATTGTAGGGGGGAAACTGACTGTTGCTAGGATGGAAGAGGATAGAGACTGCATAAGGACCTGACACCAATATCCTTTTTTTTTTTTTTGTAGCAATGACCAAATAAATCGCTAGGACTGGGGTGTAGCCAAGAGGGTTCTATCTGGAACCAAAAAGGGTTCTACCTAGAACCAAAAAGGGTTATCCTGTGGGGGCAGCCGAAGAACCATTTTGGAGCCCTTTTTTCTAAGAGGATCTGTAGAGAAGAATGGAAGAAACTCCCCAAATACAGATGTGCCAAGCTTGTAGCGTCATACCCAAGAAGACTTGAGGTTGTAAGTGCTGCCAAAGGTGATTCAATAAAGTACTGACTAAAGGGTCTGAATATTTATGAAAATGTGATATTTCATTTTTTTTTTTTTTTTTGACATTTGCTAAAATTTCTAGAAACCTGTTTTCACTTTGTCATTATGGGATATTATGTGTAGATTGATGAGGGGGAAAAAATTATTTTATCCATTTTAGAATAAGGCTGTAACGTAACAAAATGTGGAAAAAGTGAAGGGGTCTGAATACTTTCAGAATGTATGTATTTAAACACAGAATGTATTTAAACACATCTTTCTATGACTGATAGTAACCTCCTATGCCATGTAACCTATTTAGGTCACACTTTATTTAGATAGTCCCCCATAGATGATCTACAGACGTTCATTCCATCAACAAACTGACAAACTGCACATCTACTGTTAGGGCCGGGTTCAGAGTTAGAGTAAACACACATATCTTTTTATGACTCATAGGGTGCGTTTACACAGGAAGCCCAATTCTGATGTTCATTTTTCATCAATTGGTCTTTTGACCAATCAGATCAGCTCTGAAAAAAGATCTGATGTAAAACGATCTGTTGTGATTGGTCAAACGACCAATTAGTAGAAAAAATATCAGAATTGGGCTGCCTATGTTAACGCAGGCATAGTAACCTATGCCATGTACAGTACCTACCTAATCGTAGATATTCTGGATGCAGCCTGACTCTTTCCTGATCATGCAAAAGTATATTCATATCATATCAAATGTCTCTGACATCATATGCTGTCTACATTACATATACCCACGCAAATGCAAAGTCATCCTAATGATTGATGTGCAATAAATCTCTCTAATGCAGAGTCCATCTTGCTCAGAAAGGTGTACAGTAACAGCATCAAAAGGTAGGATATTTGTCAATATGTATTCCCATACCTCTCCTGTATATTACTAATTTCAAGACCTGGGTTCAAATACTATTTGAAATCATTTAAAATACTTTAGCTGTGCTTGATTGAGGATGATTGAGCTTGCATGTCGCAGAGGAACCAATTGAATAGGCCCGCAAACACTCAACGTTTTTGATTTCGAATAGTATTTGAATGTGTGTCTGGAAATTATTAATATCCTAGAAAGGTGTTATAACGCAGTAGAATAAACATTGGGTGAGAGTTGTCTCACACACACACATACACAAGGAGAAACTGTAAGTTGTAGAAGTTCTAGATTGAGCTTATACTAAATAACAGGATATCCATAACGTTGTTTTCCTCCTGTCACATATTGTCACATGGGGGTAAATCAAACACACACTCACACACACTGAGAAAAAGAAAGAAATCTCTGTGTGAGTGTATTCTTCAATCTCCGTGGTATCATACCCCAACCATTGGAGCTGTGAGATGATGACGGAATGTGTCCTCCTAACTTGGGATGTGTCTCAATAACTTAAATAGCTCCCTCTCTTCGCGCCCTTTCCTCGAAGACTAGGGCGGGACAGGTAGGAGCAAGGGTGGAATTCTATTCTGTCCTGCCATCTTTAGAACCAGGATTTTGTCATAACCAGAATAAACTCTACAGGATATAGCATAGCGTTTCCCCTAACTAGGCCCTTTTTCCTTGTTAGATTACATGGTCAGGTAAAAGTCCAATCTCTAGTAAGGAGGGAAAGGAAACAAGGAAAGGAAGCTATTTTATATTGAGAAAGTTGTTGGTCTCTTCACTACTAAGATAATCAGATGTACTAGGATCCTTGTTACATTGCGGCCTGGAGTGGGAGTAGCCTGTCAGTCAGTTCATGCCTGATGACACTGCCCAGTGGGCACAGACGTCATTTCAACGTCTAGTTTTGATTTACTTTTGGTTGAGTTGTCAAAAAAATATGAAAATCCCTTATGTTGATGACTTTTGCATGTTTTCCATGTTGATTCACATAGATTTTTTGTTGTTGAAATGACATGGAAACAACATTGATTCAGACAGTTTTTGCCCAGTGGGTCTGTTGCAGTCAGGGTCAGAGTTAAAGAGGCTATGGTCTTCTAGCTGGCTGGCTGGCTGTGGTCTCCAGGCTGGCTGACTGGCACAGAGTCGCCAGGCTTTGGAAAATCCTTTCAACGAGCTCCTAATTCATTCCCTCATTAACTAAGCTCATGATCTGGACCCGGTCCACGTTGTGCTGTTGATCTGTTCATTCCAAAGTGTCATCAGAGGAAAGGCATGTATGGACTGTAACAGTCAGGAAATAGAGAGCAGGACTGAAGGAATAGTTAGATTATCACATTTCAGAACGAGGAACAGAGTATAGAAAAATGATAACTATGACGCACAAGAACACTGCACAACTTAACCATAGGCTACTGTATCCTTTGTAGCATTTTAATCATCCCCAAATGTTCTACTCAGTTCCAAAACTTTTTTACATTTCTTAGTTAGTCGCTGTAAGGCTTGCTTAACATCGTTACTCTCGTGAGAACTTGCAGTTATCAAAGTCTGAAGCTTGTTGTTGTTCCCGCTGCTGCCTAATGAACAAGCAGCGATGACGTTATTTTGCATAAACGGCATGGCCCCCCATGAAGGGTGACACGGTTGCCATGATGACAGTCTGACCTTTCAGCTCAATACCACAGAGATTGTCTACTCCACAAGGTACTGTAGAAGATGTGGCTAGTCATGCAAGGAACAAGCTAATGTGGTATTGTCCACAGGCAGCTCCATGGGTGGTCGATAGTGGCTATGGATGTCCACTGTGTGTTCAACTAGTGCAACTGATCTAGACAATAACTAAATGTGTTTGCGCTGTGCGGAAGCAAAAGCCTGCACTCACTTCAGCCTGTTGATGCCGCCATACTCTACTAATGTTTGCAGAGTAGGGACAGTGAGCGCACTGTTTACAGGGTAGGGTCTGTGAGCTCACTGTTTGCACGGTAGGGTCTGTGAGCTCACCGTTTGCAGGGTAGGGACTGTGAGCTCACTGTTTGCAGGGTAGGGACTGTGAGCTCACTGTTTGCAGGGTAGGGACTGTGAGCTTACTGTTTGCAGGGTAGGGACTGGGAGCTCACTGTTTGCAGGGTAGGGACTGGGAGCTCACTGTTTGCAGGGTAGGCGCTGTGAGTTCACTGTTTACAGGCTATCTCAGTCCATATCTCAGTCCATGTCCCAAAGGAAGGGTTAAAACTACACCGCAGTTTGACCCAGAGACAAAGTTAAATACAGTATCATGTGTGTCCTGTGCGAATTTAAGTATGCTCTCTCTAATTATCTCTCTCTTTCTTTCTTTTTTTTTCTCTTCTTCTCTCTTCTTCTCTCTTCTTCTCTCTCTCTCTCTCTCTCTCTCTCTCTCTCTCTCTNACCTGGCCTGATGACTCCTTGATGTCCCGAGTCCACCTGGCCGTGCTGCTTCTCCAGTTTCAACTGTTCTGCCTGTTTTATGAACATTTTAAAGTCTTGTCCATGTTCTGTTATAATCTGCACCCGGCACAGCCAGAAGAGGACTGGCCACCCCTCACAGCCTGGTTCCTCTCTAGGTTTCTTCCTAGGTTTTGGCCTTTCTAGGGAGTTTTTCCTAGCCACCGTGCTTTTACACCTGCATTGCTTGCTGTTTGGGGTTTTAGGCTGGGTTTCTGTACAGCACTCTGTGACATCAGCTGATGTAAGGGGGGCTTTATAAATACATTTGATTTGATTTGATTTGAACTCATGTAGCATTTACTTTTAATACAAACTTTAAAGTACATTTGTCTTTTCAAAGACATAGACCCATAAAACCTATAGGTGCCCGCTGCCCCTTAGTGTCCCACTTCATGTTAGGCCAGGTCAGTCCTGTCCCAAAGAAGAGTTAAAACTACACCCTAATTTGACCCAAGGAAACTTCAGTTTCATGTGGACCCTTCTACAGTGGATGCATCTCTTGTTCACTCTATTCCCCTCTTTTCAAAGTCATTGAGCCATAAAGGCCTAACTGCCCACGGACTCTCCCTTCTATGACATGAAGAACCAGATGGCCTGCTGCCCCCTTTAGCCAATATCCCATTCAGCCTATGAGGTTGACCCTTGACCTTTCTGCTTAGAGTACATTCCTAGATGCATAAATCAAGGCACTCCTCAGGCTTTGGGTTACAGTATTCCTTTAATAACCAGACCTCCCTACCTTAGATACATGGTATAGACCTAGCTCACAGTCCCTACCCTGCAAACAGTGGTAGAGCAATGGTGCCCAATATTGGCTATGTAGGTCCAAGGAGCGTTAGTCAGACAACGACTGAAAAGTCATTGTAAAGTTTGTTGCAGAGTTATCTGATGTCTGGTATAACAACATTCTTCATGTTCTTCTTCTTGGGTATAACCCTGAGGTCTGGTCAAAATAAAGGCTTTAGACTCCCATAGTGAAACTGAAAGTAGAGTGCAAAACCATGTTGTAGGCTACTTAGGTACTTTACTATGCTTAGGTGCCTTGGGCGATACTTAGCGAGGACTCAGCATATTAAGTCTTTAACTTTTGAAGCAATCTTGTGAGACTTGGATGTGTATACCCAGTAGACATATTGCACCATTAAAATACCCTGACAGGCAGACATAGATACTTTCAGGGTAGAATGTTACAAATTCAAGTACAGCTACACATAACCTAACCACTGGGTAAAAACTGGTTGAATCAACATCGTTTCCACGTCATTTCAACCAAATAAATCAATGTGACGACGTTGACTCAATGTGGCATTTTGTCTTTTCTTCACCCAACTTTTAACCTAAATTCAATGACACGGTGCATTTCTTTCTTTTTTTTTCATGTTAGCTGACAACTCACCCAAACGTTCAATAAAACTCAGCCCAGTGGGTAGATGCTACTCATAGCCTAAATATACACAGAATCCACCATAGTGTAGTGTGCTAAGCTAGCATGAGTCACTGACAAAGATATTGTCTATAGAATCCCACATAGCTAACCACTTCCCTAGACATAATGTAGTGTAGAAATGCTAGCTTACCAATACTACACATAGTGCAGCAATGCTACACATTCTCAATAGAATCCACCATAGAGCCAACCAGTTCCCTAGGACTTATGGTAGTAATGCAAGCTTAGCTTACATTAGTCATTGTTGTTCGAGCCTAGTAAAGTACAGCAATGCTAGCTAGCATGAGTCACTGTTTTTAGGGCTAGTGCAGCAATGCTATCTTTTCCTAGCATGAGTCATTGTTAGCTAGCATGAGTCAATGTTGTTAGGCCTGGTGCAGCAATGCTAGCTTGCATGAGTCTGTCGTTAGGCCTAGTGCAGCAATGCTAGCCTTTGCTAGCATGAGTCATTGGCGTTTGAGCCTATTACAGTACAACAATTATAGCTAGCATGAGTCAATGTTGTTAGGCCTACTGCAGCAGTCAGACTGACTCAAATTAAGACACATCTCCATAGTGATCAAACAGCTGCAGTCTGGACCCATTTACAGTAGGCTTGGGAATTTCATTGAGAACAAAGAACTCTCTCTCTTCTTCTCTCTCGCTATCAGCATTTCTCAATCAGGATTGTTATAATCACACCTCATAAACACAAACTACACAGGCATGAACACTGATACTCTCCTACACCCATCCTCAAGCAACATCATATACTCCTCAACATCACATAAACCCAAAAACCAATACGCCCAACCACATATAGATATAGCATCTTCCAACCCAGAGAAATACACTATAACCTGACTCCAGTAGGAAGTCTCTCTCTGAGAAGAAGATGCTGAAGGTGTCGTCAGCGACAGTAGAGCAACATGTCACCACAGCCACGCTTAGACAAGGAGGGTTCAGTCTCAGACGGCTATGGACACCAGAGGACATATTGCTATGGACACCAGAGGACATATTGCTATGGACACCAGAGGACATATTTGCAATCTCATACACATTGAGAGTCACACTACCTGTCTTAACTGTCAGTGTTTCTGGTGTGTCTGCATTCTCTCTCATCTTAACAGTTAACCTCTAGATTACCAACTCAGCTAAGCGGGCACATCCACCAATCATATCCAAGCATGATAGCTATATAAACAATGATGCATAGACATTGACCTGAGACACAGAATTGTGTGTCATGGGGCACAGTTAATTTTTGTATTTATTTAACTAGGCAAGTCAGTTAAGAACAAATTCTTATTTACAAAGACAGCCTAGGAACAGTGGGTTAACTGCCTTGTTCAGGGGTAGAACTACAGGTCTTTACCTTGTCAGCTCAGGGATTTGATCCACCAACCTTTCGGTTAATGGCCCAACGCTCTAACCACTAGGCTACTTGCCACCCCACAGTTAGAGCTGTGAGATATGGCCACATGCTCTCTCTCTCCCCAGAGGGCTTCTTCCTAACCACGCCACCCCTGTCCAGAGCTATTTACAGTCGTGGCTTACAGACAGCCCTACTCTAGACCCGAAAGAAGACACTGTCAGTCTCAGAGTATGAGTGCAGATCTAGGATCAGTGTTTTCCATTTCATTACAATGAATAAGATAAAAATTAATGGGGGGATACCTGATCCTAGATCAGCAATCCTAGTCTGACGATTGATACATACAGCCCCAGGTCCCTCAGGTCCATGTAATTGATTAGGATCTAAAAATCTGATCCTAGATCAGCACTCCAACTCTGAGACGACTGATGCATACAGCCCCAGGTTTAGCCTGGTCTTCTGTGCGCTTGCAGTGAGGGCAGTGTGCAGAAGAACATATCGGTTGTTGTTATGATGTCATAGTCTAATTTCGGCCCTTTACGAATTCATCAGTTTGGCCGTTCTTCCACTGTAGCCGCATACAATACTTGCATGCACACACAAGCTGCTTGGACACCATCAACCAGGACCAAATAACCTCGAGAAACCCAAAGCAAAAACCTATGTATTTAGGACTCAGCTATGCAGACCAGACCAGCTTCAACTCTGTTAACAACAACCAATAACATTACGTGACTGAGGCCCACTCATTTGGAGCACTCCATATCCTGGCTAAGTCTAACAAGGTTAGACTGACTTGGGAGAGACAATAGACTTGGTAAAGACTGATCGACGGTGCTATAAAGTATTTTTTTCAGCATCTCTCAGCATTTAGTCTTCTCCCCTGCCATCTTGTCTCCCCTCTCTCTCATCCTCTCTTCCCTCCTTTTATTGATGATGCTGGCTTCCTGGGATGTATCTCCAGGTCCAATGATGCTGTGTTTCTCTCCCTCATTGTTGCCTCTCCCTCCATTCTCTCATTCCTCGGCTTCCTTACATCCACTCTTCCACCCCTCATTTTCTTCTCTGCACCTCAGGGTTCATCCTCTCTAGGACCGACCTCCGGGAGCATCTCCTGCATCTCCCTCATTCCTCCACCCTCAACCCTTCATCCCTCCGCTTCGTCATGCTGTCCCAACACCCACCTACAGGGTCATCTCCTCCATCTCCCTCATCCTCGCATCCCTCATTCCACTCTGCCTCTACAACCCTTATTCCCCTCATCCCTCCGATCACTCATGCTCCTTGGGACACACCTTGAGGGCCAGCTCCATCTCAAAGACTCTTAACTGTTCCCTCCCTACCTCCTCTCAATCCACCCACCCTCCATCCCTCCATTCATTCCCTTCATAGGACCTACCTCCAGGGCGAGTTCATCCATCTCAAAACTTTTCTGGGCGTTTTTGTTGTTCTCCACATGTGCATGGTAGTAGATCACCATCACATCGTACTTCTTCATCACAGATTTGTAATTCTTAGCGTTGAGATCATGGACGCGGTCTTTCCCATCATACTCAGGGATCTCCAGACCCTTCTCCCCCCAGGACAGGGTCCCCAAGGAGAGCAGGGCCCCCAGAAACACCCAACCCCACTTCATGGTTCCAGGTTATAGTTGGTTCCCGCCACTCAAGTCTCCCACGACTCGGACGTCAATGGATGAATTGTTTAATGTTATGTAAAAAAATATATATTTATATATGTTTTACGTTGTTCCTAAAATAAACAAAAAACACTACACCTAGGAACAAGGTCCACTTCGTTTCGACGCCGACCAGAGAAGAGCAGGTTGGTGTATTGAATCCCCTCTTTAAAAAAAAATGGCACGTGGGCTAAGACGCTACTGGCCAGGGGGGTGAGGGAGGGGAGGGGTTCCAATAACGAGAGTGAGTTGGAGGGAGAGAGAAGCAGGCTGAAGACCCAGGACGAGTTGACCGCTGAAAAAGTAGGTAGAGAAAGTAGAAGGGGGGGGGTCTTGATGACGAGGGGTTTGGGGGTGGGTAGAAAATAGCAAATGGGTGGGAACGTGGGAGGGGCTATCTTAGGGCCACCTGTTGGATGCCATGGCTACGGAGTGAGGGAGGGAATAGAGAGAGAGACATACCTAGCGTCAGGGAGGGGAGAAGGTATGGGTGACAGAGAGAGCGAGTGAGAGAGGGAGGATTCCATTCCCATATTAAGTTTTGTAGAGGTCCCTGACCATGCCTAAAAATACTGACACCGGTGTGAGCATTTACAAGATGGCCACCATCCTGAGGGTCGATGAGCTATGACATTGGGTTAAAGGAGGTGTACTGTAGAGAGAGAGAGAAAGACATATTGAGAGCGTCATATAATCATTAACATGCTTAATTATTATTATTACCTTTATTTAATTAGGCAAGACAGTTAAGAACAAATTCTAATTTACAATGACGGCAGGGGCAGAATGACAGATTTTTACCTTGTCAGCTCGGGATTCGATCCAGCAACCTTTCAGTTACTGGCCCAATGCTATAAACACTCGGCTACCGGCCACCCCTGATAATATTCTGATACTAATACTCTGTGCCATAGAACCTGTTGCCTGCCAAATGTTGCCTACATACTGTTGCCTGCATACTGTGTTCTGCCTACTGTTGCCTTTCTACTGTTGCCTGCCTACTGTAGCCAGCCTACTGTTGCCTGCCAGTGCAGTCCTTAGCTGACAGACAGACAGACAGACAGACAGACAGACAGACAGACAGACAGACAGACAGACAGACACATATTCAGGTCACAGATTCTATAGAACAGAGTACAGGGCATATATTTATAGTTATGGTGATATCCCCTATGAACAATTTTAAGATTATCAATGACCCAATATCCCTTGATGGACTACAAGATAAATATTTTTATGGCCATTTTGCCGCTATTGTTATTACATTTGCAAAAATCTGGCAGACCCGTCAGTAAATAAAGGTACTAAAAGAGCGAGAGAGACAGAGATCAAAATCCAGAAAAGAGACGTTAAATTCTACAACCACCTAAAAGGAAGCGATTCCCAAACCTTCCATAACAAAGCCATCACCTACAGAGAGATGAACCTGGAGAAGAGTCCCCTAAGCAAGCTGGTCCAGGGGCTCTGTTCACAAACACAAACAGACCCCACAGAGCCCCAGGACAGCAACACAATCAGACCAAACCAAATCGTGAGAAAACAAAAAGAGAATTACTTGACACATTGGAAAGAATTAACAAAAAAACTGAGCAAACTAGAATGCTATTTGGCCCTAAACAGAGAGTACACAGTGGCAGAATACCTGACCACTGTGACTGTCCCAAACTTAAGGAAAGCTTTGACTATGTATAGACTCAGTGAGCATAGTCTTGCTATTGAGAAAGCCGCTGTAGGCAGACCTGGCTCTCAAGAGAAGACAGGCTATGTGCACACTGCCAACAAAATGAGGTGGAAACTGAGCTGCACTTCCTAACCTCCTGCCAAATGTATGACCATATTAGAGACACATATTTCCCTCAGATTACACAGATCTACAAAGAATTCAAAAACAAACCCGATTTTGATTAACTCCCATATCTATTGGATGAAATACCACCGTGTGCCATCACAGCAGCAACATTTGTGGCCTGTTGCCACAAGAAAAGGGAAACCAGTGAAGAACAAACACCATTGTAAATACAGCACATATTTATGTTTATTTATTTTCCCTTTTGTACGTTAACCATTTGCACATCGTCACAACACTGTATATATACATAATATGACATTTGTAATGTCTTTATTCTTTTGGAACTTCTGTGAGTGTAATGTTGACTGTTCATCACTTTTGTATATTATCTACTTCACTTGCTTTGGCAATATTAACATGTTTCCCATGCCAATAAAGCCCCTTGAATTGAATTGAATTGAATTGAGAGAGAGAGAGAGCTGAAGCCAGAGTGAGAGACAGAGAGGGAGTGAGTGAGAAAAAGGGAGAGCTAAAAAGAGAGAGAGAGCATGTCAGATATTAGTTTACAGAGAGAGAAAGCCTAACGTTTACGTTTTTTTAGCTTTGGCTGACTGTGACATACGTTGGCTAGTGTTGCGTGCGTGTCTGCATGTAACACTATATTAGTGAGTGTATATATATTTAGGGGGCTTGGGAAGAGAGAGAGGTATTTACACACTAGAGCTGGGATGATAGAGCGGAAATGTGAGAAAGAAGCAGAGCTAAAGAGGGAGAGAGCATGTCAGATATTAGTTTCCAAAGTGAAACAGGAGAGGATAGTTATTAATATTAGTGTAACCTGACCTCTCCTGCTGGCTCATGCAGTTTAGGCCTATTTAGATCCCAGGCCCAGGGGGAGAGGGTGCAGGAAGATGGTACTGTAGGTATGGGGTAGGTAACTATAGCAAGGTTGGAGGAATGGAGGAACATCTCTTTTATTTGTGGTGTGTGTACGAGAGAGAGAGAGAGAGAGA
>QNTS01001069.1:255738-292903 GCA_003317085.1 Hucho hucho | reverse complement strand
ATAGAGAGATATAGAGATAGACTGAATGTGTGTACGAGAGAGAGAGAGAGAGATATAGAGATATAGAGATAGACTGAATGTGTGTGCGTGCACGCGTGAGGGGTGTGTGTGTGTACTAGGACACCGCCCCCCCATCCCAGGATATGACGACCCCCGACAGATAGCGTGCACGCTATTGCACCTCAGTGGACAACAGCACCCTCACCTGGCCGTAGCAGTAATGGCACCAAACCTGTTGAAACCCCCATCACTATGATTGTCAGTCACCTGCTTTGCACATATCTACAACCACAGGAGGTTGGTGGCACCTTAATTGGGGAAGATGGGCTCGTGGTAATGGCTGCAGCGGAATCAGTACAATGGTATCAAATAGATTAAACATATGGCTTCCATGTGTTTGATGCCATTCCATTTGCTTCGTTCCAGACATTATTATGAGCCGTCCTCCCCTCAGCAGCCTCCACTGGTTGTTTACTCCAGGGATATGTCCACTCCTACTGTTCAAAAGTTTGGGGTCACTTAGAAATTCCATTAAAATAACATTAAATGTATCAGAAATACAATGTTGTAAATTACTATTGTAGCTGGAAACGGCTGATTTGTAATGGAATATCTACAGTCGTGGCCAAAAGTTTTGAAAATGACACAAATATTAATTTCCACAAAGTTTGCTGCTTCAGTGTCTTTAGGTATTTTTGTCAGATGTTACTATGGAATACTGAAGTATAATTACAAGCATTTCATAAGTGTCAAAGGCTTTTATTGACAATTACATGAAGTTGATGCAAAGAGTCAATATTTGAGTGTTGACCCTTCTTTTTCAAGACCTCTGCAATCCGCCCTGGCATGCTGTCAATTAACTTCTGGGCCACATCCTGACTGATGGCAGCCCATTCTTGCATAATCAATGCTTGGAGTTTGTGGGTTTTTGTTTGTCCACCCGCCTCTTGAGGATTGACCACAAGTTCTCAATGGGATTAAGGTCTGGGGAGTTACCTGGCCATGGACCCAAAATATCGATGTTTTGTTCCCCGAGCCACTTAGTTATCACTTTTGCATTATGGCAAGGTGCTCCATCGTGCTGGAAAAGGCATTGTTCGTCACCAAACTGAAGCCTTCTTCATGACAATTGAACTTCCCTCCTTGAAGTTCTTGATGATCCGATAAATGGTTGATTTAGGTGCAATCTTACTGGCAGCAATATCCTTGCCTGTGAAGCCCTTTTCGTGCAAAGCAATGATGACAGCACGTGTTTCCTTGCATGTAACCACGGTTGACAGAGGAAGAACAATGATTCCAAGCACCACCCTCCTTTTGAAGCTTCCAGTCTGTTATTCGAACTCAATCAGCATGACAGAGTGATCTCCAGCCTTGTCCTCGTCAACACCCACACCTGTGTTAACGAGAGAATCACTGACATGATGTCAGCTGGTCCTTTTGCAGCAGGGCTGAAATGCAGTGGAAATGTTTTTTGGGGGTTTCAGTTAATTTGCATGGCAAAGAGGGACTTTGCAATTAATTGAAATTCATCTGATCACTCTTCATGACATTCTGGAGTATATGCAAATTGCCATCATACAAACTGAGGCAGCAGACTTTGTGAAAATTTATATTTGTGTCATTCTCAAAACTTTTGGCCACGACTGTACACAGGCGTACAGAGGACCATTATCAGCAACCTTCACTCCTGTGTTCCAATTGCACGTTGTGTTAGCTAATCCAAGTTTATCATTTTAAAAGGATAATTGATCATTAGAAAACCCTTTTGAAATTATGATAGCAGAGCTGAAAACTGTCCTTCTTTAGACTAGTTGAATATCTGGAGCATCAGCATTTGTGGGTTCGATTACAGGCTCAAAATGGCCAGAAACAAAGACTTTTCTTCTGAAACTCATCGGTCTATTCTTGGTCTGAGAAATTAAGGCTATTTCATGCGAGAAATTGCCAAGGAACTGAAGATCTCGTACAACGCTGTGTACTACTCCCTTCACAGAACAGTGCAAACTGGCTCTAACCAGAATAGAAAGAGGAGTGGGAGGCCACGGTGCATAACTGAGCAAGAGGACAAGTACATTCAAGTGTCTAGTTTGAGAAACAGACGCCACACAAGTTCTCAACTGGCAGCTTCATTAAATGGTACTTGCAAAACACCAGTCTCAACGTCAACAGTGAAGAGGAGACTCTGGGATGCTGGCCTTCAGTTTCTTGGCAATTTCTCACATGGAATAACTTTCATTTCTCAGAACAAGAATAGACTGACGAGTTTCAGAAGAAAGTTATTTGTTTCTGGCCATTTTGAGCCTGAAATCAAACCCACAAATGTTGATGCTCCAGATACTCAACTAGTCTGAATAAGGCCAGTTTTATTGCTTCTTTAATCAGGACAACAGTTTCAGCTGAGCTAACATACTTTCAAATGGGTTTTCTAATGATTAATTAGACTTTGAAAATGACTAACTTGGATTAGGTAACATAACGTGCCATTGGAACACATGAGTGATGGTTGCTGATAATGGGCCTCTGTACGCCTATGTAGATATTCCATAAAATATCTGCCGTTTCCAGCTACAATAGTCATTTACAACATTAACAATGTCCACACTGTATTTCTGATCCATTTGATGTTATTTTAATATACAAAAAATGTGATTTTCTTTAAAAAAACAAGGACATTTCTAAGTGACCCCAAACTTTTGAACGGTAGTGTACATACATTGTTTTAAATGGAACTTGGACTGGTCACAATATAACCCACCCTCTTCCAAATAGAACTTACCCTGTTCTCATAAGAATCTAAATTCTTAGTAATGCAAACAAAAATAATGATATTGAAAGCAATTTCTGTTTTGCCTCTGAAGCTAGGCAGGATCGGTCCTGGTCAGTCCCTTGATGGGAGACCAGATGTAGCTGGAAGTGGTGAAAAGTCATGTGGGGGAATTATTTTCCACATTAGGGAAAAACACGTCAAAAATATGTGAATTTTTCTTTTTTTTCTTTTACATGTGACATTCTTCATGTTATTTGTTCATGTTGTAATTTTATTGCTTTTCTCTCATTTTCATTTCTTTCTCTACTCTCTCTCTCTCCCTCTCTCTCTCTCTCTCTCTCTCGCTCTCTCTCTCAGTTCCCACAATGCATCTGGTCTGAGGGAGGTGACATTATGTACAGTATATATCATGCTGTGCATTTCACGGCTTGATTTAGAACAAAGTACATGCAATCACTTATTGATGGGATAAATTAGATGATGAAAACATCCTCTTAGTATAGCTTGTATACTTGCAAGATTAGTGATATGACACTAACACATCTGTGTAAACAAACACCTTCTTTGTTTAAGGAAGTGAGATCCTCCAATCACGGTGGAAACAGCACACACACAATTTACAATGACTGCAGTAGCCATCCATATACTGTCTGTATCTTTGGTAGGAAAACTTGGGAGAGGAAGGGAGTATATTCAATGGTTGTGGGTTACTCTTCAGTAATCACATACATACAGTGTCTATTTTAGCATATAATTCTTGGTGGGGAAAACTCCCCAAAAATGTTTACAATAATTACATTTCTCAAAAGCAGGCTATAGGCTACATGTGCACCCCCAAGTCAGAACAGTAGGCTAAGTTATGAGGGGGAAAGGGACCAAATTATTAGGGTGAGGCACATGGGCTACTAACAGCTTACTACACAACATACACTTAGTATTACTTTCTTAGTTACAGTATACATATCTCCCTGGCATATTACATCATTTATGCAGCAGCAGACAATACATGGACTCACCTTGTTGTGCTGTGCTCACATGAACAGGAAGGTGGCGTGGCGGTCCTTCTTGTGGGCAAATTTTCTCATCAAACTTCGTCATCAAAGTCTGGCATTCTCTTGATTCATGGTGCTTTCAAGACAACTGGGAACTCTGAAAAAAAACAAGTGAATCATGACGTCAGTGATCTTCAGGTCGGAGCTCTAGAAAGAGGCCCAAGTTCCCGACTTGGAATTCTGAGTTGGATGACCATTCAAAATGTATTTTTTTCAGAGTTCCCAGTTGTCTTGAACTCACTAAAGTCTGAGATTTCCCAGTTCCGATTTTCTAGTTGTTTTGAACGAGGCAGAAGTCATGCATGGCCAATGTATTCAACCTTTCCTAGCCCATTGTGTTGAATTTTTATCCTTTTAATCTTGGAAAATAGACCCTTAAACCCAGACTTGGACCACAAACCCACTCCACGGAATAGCAGGCTAGTGATTAGTTTGCTACGCTTGCAGTTCCTGCACGGTCGGAACTAGAAGCACAAGCATTTCGCTTCACTCGCATTAACATCTGCTAACCATGTGTATGTGACCAATAAAATGTGATTTGACTTGATTTGAGTTAGCCACTGATTCCTTCCAAACCACTCATTGTTGAATTTGCGATTTCCAACTTGTTGTGTAATGTTTAAGTCCAATTGCCGATGAGCACAGACACATTTTATCTATAATTTCTCTTCATATGACAAGAATTTAAAAGGATTTGCCAGTAGATTGTCTACTTGATGCATGATGATGACTGCTATCTAAGATTTTGAAAGTAATATGTTGACATGATCAGTCCAATCAAAGCTACTGTACATATAACGTGATTTGACGTCATTTTATCTGTGGCCAATGACCTTGAGTCTTCTTGGATGGGCACTTCTAATGTAACTATATGGCAGCACCCAAGGGGCTTGAATTTTTCGAGCTCTCCCCGTAGATTTTGCGGTGACGTAGTGTCCCCATGAGTGACAGAACACTGAGCCAATCACGGGGCAACTAGATTACCAAACCCTACGCTACGTATTTTCTGCTGTCTGTCCCAACACAACAGAAAGCACTGAGCTAGGCTGAAACACCGGCATTTTGGAGCTGCCTTACTCAAAAAAGCAAAAAAGAGACCTTGTTTGTATGCAGCTTTATTAACTTTATTACATTGTTTACAAACTGATATGTGACACGTAGTAATGCCAAAATAACATGCAAAACAGGCAACAACAAAAAAGGCGCCCGCCCTGAATGACGGGTCGCCACTGCATGCATACATACATACATACATACATACATACATACATACATACATACATACATACATACATACATACATACATACATACATACATGCATGTGATTTCACATGTGAAAAACTGTGCTTTTTTGTGTGAGGGGAGGTACTTTGCAGTTTGGAATCTATGAGAAAATGAAATTGATTATTAGGCAAATGGAAATTGTCTCTCTGACTTGGCAAGTATCACAGTAATTACAATCAGTGGAGATGACTGAGTTATACTCAAAGACTCACTGGGAGTGTGTACGTATAGTGCACACACACACGCATGCACACACACACTTTGCATGGGCACACACATACACTGAGTGTACAAAACATTTGCACCCCCTTTTGCCCACAGAACACCCTCAATTTGTCAGGGCATGGACTGTACAAAGTGTCGAAAGCGTTCCACAGCAATCCTGGCCCATGTTGACTCCAATGCTTCCCACAGTTGTTTCAAGTTGGTTGGATGTCCTTTGGGTGGTGGACCATTTTTGATACACAAGGGAAACTGTTGAGCGTGAAAAACCCAGCAGCGTTGCAGTTCTTGACACACTCAAACCGGTGCGCCTGGCACCTGCTACCATACCCTGTTCAAAGGCACTTAAATATGTTGTATTGCCCATTCGCCCTCTAAATGGCAGGTCTAAATTATCACAAGGCTTGAAAATCCTTCTTTAACCTGTCTCCTACCCTTCATTTATACTGATTGAAGTGGATTTAAGAAGTTACATCAATAAGGGATCATAGCTTTCACCACAATTAACCTGGTCAGTCTATGGCATGGAAAGAGCAGGTGTTCTTAATGTCATGTGCACTCAGTGTATATTCACACACATATTCAAACACACACACATTTGCATAGACGCAAGCTCAAAAATTATTCTGTTTGCTTACACACATAGAAAGAGACTAACACACACATATACACACCATTCCAAACAGTCACTTCCATTTTTATGTTGGCTTGAACAGCTCCATCAGATCATTAAACCCTCATACACTCTCTCCTTTTCCTACCATTAGACCTCCATAACCTGCTCTAAAATCTAACAGGAACACAGTGTATAACATACCAAACACACACACACACACCCTGCTGGGACTGTAATGGCCCTAGTACCTGCTCCCCATCTGCAGCTCACCCACAGTCCGTATGTTAGTCTAAATGTTGCTAAGCAGTGTGTGTGTGTGTGTGTGTGTGTGTGTGTGTGGGTGTGTGTGTGTCTTTCCCCTCTGCTGCGAGCTCACCAAATGGGTTTGGGAAACCTGTGCCAGCCTTTTACACTGGTGTCCAGGCAACCAGAAATGGCAGAGAAGTGTGTGGGTAAGACACACAAACACACACGTCAGCCTGTGGAGTATTACTTTGACATTTTAGAGAATTTTGAAAAGGGTATTGCGTGTGAAGGAACACAAATGATTTTGCATGCCTTTGTATTGTTATCAAAATCACTATTATTCTATACGCCTTCTATTGGCTTTACTCATATCAGACCTGGGTCCAAATACTATTTGAAATTTCAAATACTTTATATGTGCTTGATTGAGCTTGCCTGGTTTAACTGACCAATACAATTGTCCCCAAACTGATAATCCTGTTCAGATGGCACTCCAGGCACGCTAGACCAAACGCTGAAAGTATTTAAAATATATAAAATTGTATTTGAACCCATGTCTGACACATATTGGCATTTCAGGATGACAAGAAGATGACAGTGTTTAGTCACTGTTTGCGTCCCAAAAGGCACCCTAGAGTACCCTTGCCCACAGGGAATAGGATGCCATTTGGGACAAAGTAAGTGTAAAAATGGAAGGATTCTTTGACAGTTTGTTAACGACTCAGGGATATGCTGCTTGGTAACTGCAGAACCTTACAGAATGTCAAAACCTAAACTCAAAGTGTGTGTGTGTGTTTTACACACTCTCTCTGTCTCTTTCTCTCTATCCACACACACACTAAAGAGCTAGATCTGAGGTAGATGGTGCTTTAACCAAAGAGCAATACAGAGGCCATGGCCCTTTCTTTTTGTTTATCTTAATTCTCAGTTTATCATCTTCTGTGGAAAACATCTTTGTCCAATTAGTCACTTCAGTTCCTCAAATTGCTTTCCTTTAGTCTACACGACCTTGAATCAACTTGATGCAGCCATTTCATAGTCAAAAAACATACTGTAGTCCTACTATAACAACCTCTCTTAATTGTTTTTGTATATTGTTACAAAGTCAATAAAACGGATCACAAAGAAACAGAACATTAATTTAACCCGCTTTAGTTTTGCAACCCGCCATTACTGTTCTTCTCCCTGACCCACACTGAACCCATTTTGGATATTTTTCCACCACCTGACCCACACTCAAACTGCAGCCATTTGGGAACTTCTCCCTCCACCTACACCACACTGAAACTGCAACCATTTTGGATACAGATTAATGAGGTAAATGCTGTAGCTCAGCAAGGGTTCTGTGCTGCAGTCGCCAGGGCCTGGTAGCTGCTTCATTGGGTCTGTAATTACAGCGTGGCTTCCAGTCACAGCCCCCGGGGGAGGGGCCTAATTAATGAGCTTCTGATAATGGATACTAATTTGTGTTGTCGTTAGTGTCCCACTCGGATCTTAGGCCAGTTCTGTGTGGCAACCTATTCTCTATATAGTGCACTACTTTTGACCAGAGCCCCGAGAGCCCCAGGTCAGAAGTACTGCACTTTAAAGGGAACAGGGTGCCCTTTGACATGGCCTCGTTGACTCTTATGCAACACTGGGGAGAACACAAATTGGTGCGGATGCATGGCTGTGAGAAACTCAGGGTCCCATCCAGTTGGAAAAAAAGTTTTGCTAAGTTTTCTAGCTGTGCATTCTGAATAACACATTCTCTCTGAAAAAGGCTGGATAAATTCCACCTACTGAACATGGTCTCCCAGGGTTTTAAGCAAAAAAGGTCAACTCAAAAAGCTGAAGTACTTCAGAAGGCAATCCAGGGGCAGAGTTGCCTTTCCTGCCACTGCACTGGAACACACATCTCTAAGTAGATGTCAATATTAAGAGGTCTTTACTTCCTTATGTTGTTATTGACGTCAGACACACACAGGACTGTCCAGTCCCTAATCAGTGCTGTCAGATCAGTGTCAGCCAGAAAAAAAAGAGAGTGGTTTAAAACGAGAGAAAGAGCAAGAGATTTAAAAGAAGACAGATGGGCAGAATGACTCTGCATTTTCACTTTTTCTCTTTTCTGACTCCCCCCACAACAAGGATTCCTTTCAGCGACATCACAGCCAGTGGCGAGGGAGAGGACACACACACAGACGTTCTCTCTCTGTCCTTGTCCTTCTCCCTGTCTCTCTCTCTGTCCTTCTCTTTCTCCCTGTCTCTCTTTCTCCTTCTCTCTCATTCTCCCTGTCTCTCTCTGTCCTTCTCCTTCTCCCTCTCTCATTCTCCCTGTCTCTCTCTGTCCTTCTCCTTCTCCCTGTCTCTCTCTCTGTCCTCCTCCTTCTCCCTGTCTCTCTCTCTCTCTCTGTCCTTCTCCCTGTCTCTCTCTCTCCTTCTCTCTCCTTCTTCCTGTCTCTCTCTCTCCTCTCTCCTTCTCCCTGTCTCTCCTTCTCTCTCCTTCTCTGGCCATCAAATGACTAGCAGAAATGTGTTTAGGCTGTATTGTACAGTAGCTATCAGAATCCACAATAACAAAACTACTTTTGTATCTACGACAGTAAATCTTTGTCTTTATCATTTAAAATAAATATATTTCTCTCCTCTATCTCTCCTACTCATCATTTAGTTGTATCTTTGTATCTAATATTTCTTAATTTCTTTCCCTTCCTTTGTTCTCAAATGGGCTTGATAAGCATGGCTTCTAAGGGAGGGTTGTTTTTGAAGAGTTCCTGTGTGTGTGTGTGTGTGTGTGTGTGTGTGTGTGTGTGTGTGTGTGTGTGTGTGTGTGTGTGTGTGTGTGTGTGTGTGTGTGTGTGTGTGTGTGTGTGTGTGTGTGTGTGTGTGTGTGTGTGTGTGTGTGTGTGTGTGTGTGCGCGCGTGCGTGTTCGTCTCTGATAGTTACTTCTTCTTCTCCCTAAATGAGTTGATATTGTGATGGGAAATGAGAACTTCCCTATTAGACTTTCTCCTGGGTGTGAACACACAAACACACACACACACAAACAAGCGGACACCCATCGTACCATGCAAAACAAACATGCTCTCTCACACATAATACACACACACACACACAAAAAGACAGACACACACACACACACAAAGACAGACGCACACACACAAAGACAGACGCACACACACAAAGACACACACACACACACACATACACACACAAAGACAAACAGACACACACACAGACAGGGCCTTGTTTCCTAGTATGTGCAATGTCTCGGCCCAGGGCCATGGCAGTCCCTGTAAACACAATCCAGACCAAACAGGGAGAGCCAACACAGCACTCCAAATGCACTTAAAAAAACACACATTTGCATGCATGCAAACACACTCACACACACACGCTACCAAAACCTGCGGGTTCTCCTTCACCGCAGCCAACGTGAGGAAAACATTTAAATGTGTTAACCCTCGCAAGGCTGCTGGCCTAGATGGCATCCCTGGCCGTGTCCTCAGAGCATGCGCAGACCAGCTGGTTGGTGTGTTTACGGACATATTCAATCAGTCCCTATCCCAGTCTGCTGTTCCCACATGCTTCAAGAGGGCCACCATTGTTCCTGTTCCCAAGAAAGCTAAGGTAACTGAGCTAAATGACTATCGCCCAGTAGCACTCACTTCCGTCATCATGAAGTGCTTTGAGAGACTAGAGAGACTGAAAAACAGCTTCTACCTCAAGGCCATCAGACTGTTAAACAGCCATCACTAACATTGAGTGGCTGCTGCCAACATACTGACTTAAATCTCTAGCCACTTTAAACATAGGAATTGGATGTAACAAATGTATCACTAGCCACTTTAAACAATTTTGTATATAATGTTTACATATCCGACATTACTCATATCAAATGTATACACTGTACTCTAAACCATCTACTGAATCTTGCCTATGCTGTTCGGCCATCGACTCAAATCTCTAGCCACTTGAATAATTATAATCGGATGAAATAAATGTATCACTAGCCACTTTAAACGATGCCATTTATATAATGTTTACATATCCTACATTACTCATCTCATATGTATATACTGTACTCCATACCATCTACTGTATCTTGCCTACGCCGATCAGCCATCGCTCATCCATATATTTATATGTACATACTCGTATTCATTCCTTTACTCTTGTGTGTATAAGGTAGTTGTTGTGAATTTGTTAGATTACTTGTTAGATACTACTGCATGGTCGGAACTAGAAGCACAAGCATTTCGCTACACTCGCATTAACATGTGTATGCTAACCATGTGTATGTGACAAATAAAATTTGATTTGATTTGATATGGATTCACACACACGAGTATGTACACACACCACACACACATATCGGTGCATGCGCACAAACTCACACACACATACGCGTGCACACCCACGCACATGTACACTTCTGAATAGCACACACTAACACACACATACACACACTTCTGAATAGCACACACTAGCACACACATACACGCACAAACACACACACACTTCTGAATAGCACACACACACATACACGCACACACACACTTCTGAATAGCACACACACACACACTTCTGAATAGCACACACACACATTCTGAATAGCACACACACACACTTCTGAATAGCACACACACACACGCACACACACGTACACGCACATGTACACACATGAACATAGCAGGACACGTGCTGTGTTTGTCAAACAAACATGATAAAATATTAATATATGTGCCAAACACATAAAAACACAATCCAGGATCCAGTCAGAATCTCTCGGGAACATTACGTAAAACCACTGCATGAATATTCCAACACCTAAGAGTCTGAGTTTCTCTATAATACTTAATAGTAATTACTTCTGGGTTACTCTGTAGATTTGCTGTGCTATTCAAACGCTAGGTAACACTTTACTAAATGAAGATCTGTAAAAAACATACTCATTATCCGTTGCAAAGTCACAGAGAAAACACGGATACTTTCAATATTATATATTTCTTTGTTCTGTTTTCTGTTTGGCTATTGTGTTGTATCTGCTTCAGCAACAAGGGACCACCAATCAGTCTTTTTCTGTTAGATGTATGCAAATATAGAATGGGAAGCTGATTTGCATGTGTCAAAAACAACATACATGTGTTATTGTTGAAACCAACTGTCAATATGATGAGGAAAACCATGGGCCTATAACGTAGTTGAACAGTGCAGATGCAAAGTTTGGTAACAGAATGGCGGCACAAACAGCAGAAACAGTCATTTTCTTAACAAACTTTGCACTTTGGTATAATGATTCTAACTTATAAAAATAATCAATCTATGTTTTATAGCTACCTATTTTTATTATGTCACATCCGATATTATTGTCATGGCGATATGTAATTATAAAGTAACTGGTCTTGTGGAGTCGAGCTTGTACTTCATATGATCATTTTGAATAATACAATAAAGATTATCGGTGCATAGCAGAGTAATTCTGCTCGTCTAGTGTCATCCATCCTAACACACACACAAGTCCTTTCACATAAATCGTGTCGGCGGTGTGTACTCACATTTCATATTAGGATATCCGATGATATTCAATACCATAATGAGTTTGGATGTAAAGACATGGGGATTAGGGTCAAAAGTAGTGCACTACTGCACTACTGTCTACAGAGAAGAGGGTGCCATTTGGGAAGCAGACTTCATTCATTTCTCACACTTTCTGGCACAGTTCTTAGAGTACTAATGCTGCTTTTAAACAGATCAGGCCATATTCAGATATAGCGACATGCCCTCTTCAACACACACACACACACACACACACACACACACACAGAGACAGAGAGAGACAGAGCCACAGAGAGACAGAGAGATAGAGAGAGACAGAGACACAGAGAGACAGAGAGACAGAGAGAGAGAGAGGTATTTACACAATAGAGCTGGGACGATAAAGCGAAAATGACCGACACTGACCATACCGATCCCTTATCCCAGGCATTTTGTTGATATCATTCATCATGGTAAGTCGTCTATGCTAGACAAACGTTACGTTTGAAATGAAATAAGTTTGTAATATGGGTGATTGTTAGTGGGGCATTTGATGGCTACAACCATCAAACTAGTAGTAGAAGTTCAAAGGATAATTAAGAAAAATTGTGGTGCACATTAATGTTATATTTATTCATTTTATTTATTTATTTAACCTTTATTTAACTAGGCAAATCAGTTAAGAACACATTCTTATTACAATGATGGCCTACCAAAAGGCCTCCTGTGGGGACGGGGGCTGGGATTAAAAATACAAATATAGGACAAAACACACATCACAACAAGAGAGACACCACAACACTACATAAAGAGAGAACTAAGACAACAACCCAGCATGTTATCGTTCTATATATCGTTATCACATCTATTCAGGATTTATGTCCATCTCACCCAGCTCTAATACACACACACACACATCTCTACCTCCATCTCTACCTCTCTACCTGCATGGTCGGAACTACAAGCACAAGCATTTCGCTACACTCGCATTAACATCTGTTAACCATGTGTATGTGACAAATACAATTTGATTTGATTTGATTAAACACCCCTGTGAAAGTGTGGCATGTCTGTGTCTAAAGTTACACTTTTAAATAAAGAAGGGCATTCCATTCTCTCTTCTCACTAGTCAAAAACAGCTGTCCCTTCTCTCTCCATCTCTGTTCCTGCCATCTCACTCCTCTACTTCTCCCATAATACTCAACCCACCACATCCCACCCACATAGTCTGGGTCTAGGATAGCTACAAGATGACAGTTTAAAGGTAGACTCAGCTAAATAGCGTTGCCACGAGCAGCACCACAGATATTGAGATGAGCAAGATGCAAGACTTCGCTCTCACAGTCACGTACAGTATCTGCACAGGTTTGTTTTGTAGCCAGGTGACCAAAACAGTGGAGAAGTTGAGTCTGGGCTTCAACCCTCATAGTTGTTGTGGAAATGTACGTGCTGTGCTGTTTAATTTCTGCATCTAATACAAATTTCCAGTCTACTTGTAATAAAGCCTATAGTAGGCTAACCTCATCCCCAGGATAATCAGTATAAGCGGAAGGGGCTGGTGAATAACAGCGGGCCTACAAGTTTGGCCACAAACGCATTAGAGTGGAGAGAAAATGTTAATTCTAATGTTTTTTTAACTGTGATAAACAAACCTATTCCGCAGTCTAGAGAATTCCATGGCACCTCCCTAGCGCTTTTTCTGGCATCAAGCGCTTCCGATGGCACACTGATTGTTACACCGGAGAAGATAGTAGAAAAAGAGTTGGATGGGAATTGTGTAGGGGAGTGAGGGAAAACGAGGTGGGATTTGCTTACCGGATAGCCCGGTGACATCAGCTTGGAAAAATGTGTGTGCGCGAGTACATTATCAAACGGTTTCCACTAGTTACCACAGCCACAATGTCAAAATTGGCTGATAATTTAAGGTTTGGGGTTAGGCATAAGGTTAGCGTTGTGGTTAAATTTAGGTTTGAGGTTAGGGTTATGTTTAAAATCAGATTTTAAGAAGATAAATGGTAGAAGTAGGCGGGGTTTATGACTTTGTGTTTATGGTAACTAGTTAGGACCCAGGCAGCGGTGTGACCGGGAACGAAAACCGAGAGAGGCTAGCGATAGTGTAATGTTTACTGTTAAATTTGTATTGTTTATTTTACTTTTGTTTATTATCTGCTTCACTTGCTTTGGCAATGTCAACATGTGTGTCCCATGCCAATAAAGCCCTTGAAAGAGAGAGGGAAAGAGAGAGAGAGAGGGGGGGGGTAGCCGTTTTCCTAGCAGCAGGATATTATGATGGCAGCACGATCGCGGAATTTATCTTTTCAAAATAAGAGTCCCTCTGCAAATACATGCTAAACGTTGGAAATATCGAGAAAAAATGTGCATTATAGTGCAGTACAACTATTTTTCACAGCATTGGAACCACCTTTAAAAAATATATTAAAAATTTGATATATTTTAATTTTAATATATTATAATTTATACCAGCATTTATTTTGAACGTTTGCGCAAATACTGATATGTTGAAAGCAATTGTGCAGGCTCTCCAACCATGTTCCTGGAAAGCTACCCTCCTGTAGGTTTCGCTTTGTTTTAAGAAGGTCATACCATGGATCATTTAGCTATTTGATTTAGAATTTTAGGACCCCTTTAGGTATCCCCGAAAAAATCTAAAATAAATAATATTGAATTTGTTCTTTACTACTATAGCCCATAGAAACATATATATATAAAATAACCCCTTCCTTTTTTGGGTCCGAAACTACCTCCATACTCTCATTCATTTGTATGGGTTACCTTAAGATGAATCCCGTGACACTTGTGGGGAGAATACCATCAGGTTCATGAGAGTCTCCCCTTTCTACAGAGGGTCATATTAGTTTGTAGGCCAAATATGTGTAGTTTTGGAGGGGGACTGTGTTGTACATACCCAGCAGCACTTCATTCTCCACCCCCTACTGTAAGGACTGACGCTGGAGATGAGAAGCAGGTACAGGTAGTGAACATTTAATCAGGAACAGACATGGAACAGGACAGGAATCGCTGATAATTGTGACGAGGGGAATAGAGCCTGGAAGGGAGAGCAGGAGCAGACGTGACACCTCCCTAGCCCCCAATGTAATATACTGTAATAGACTGTAATAGACTGTAATACACTGTTCTAGACTGTAATAGATTGTAATAGACTGTAATCCTCTGTAATACACTGTAATAGACTTTAATAGATTGTAATACACTGTACTAGACTGTAATAGATTGTAATAGACTGTAATAGACTGTAATACACTGTAATACACTGTAATAGACTGTAATAGACTGTAATACACTGTAATACACTGTAATACACTGTAATAGACTGTAATAGATTGTAATAGATTGTAATAGACTGTAATACACTGTAATAGACTGTGATTGACTGTAATACACTGTAATAGACTGTAATAGACTGTAATAGACTGTAATACACTGTAAGCCAGCAGCATACCACCCTGCATCCCACTGCTGCCTTGCTTCTGAAGCTAAGCAGGGTTGGTCCTGGTCAGTCCCTGTATGGGAGACCAGATGCTGCTGGAAGTGGTGTTGGAGGACCAGTAGGAGGCACTCTTTCCTCAGGTCAATAAAAAATATCCCAATGCCCCAGGGCAGTGATTGGGGACATTGCCCTGTGTAGGGTGCTGTCTTTCGGATGGGACGTTAAACGGGTGTCCTGACTCTCTGAGGTCATTAAAGATCCCATGGTACTTATCGTAAGAGTAGGGGTGTTAACCCTGGTGTCCTGGCTAAATTCCCAAGCTGTCCCTCATACCATCATGGTCAGCTAATCATCCCCAGTGTACAATTGGCTCATTTATCCCCCTCCTCTCCCCTGTAACTATTCCCCAGGTTGTTGCTGTAAATGAGAACATGTTCTCAGTCAACTTACCTGGTAAAATAAAGGTAAAATAAAAATATATATACTGTAAAGGACTGTAATATACTGTAATAGACTGTAATAGACTGCAACGGACTGTAATAGACTGTACACGGGACACATATTGGCTTGTAGAAGAAGAAAAATGTTTACCTTTCTCAGCTAAAGTAGGGTGGAAAATAATCAAAGGGTCT
Organism: Hucho hucho; assembly: GCA_003317085.1. Taxonomy (NCBI): domain Eukaryota; kingdom Metazoa; phylum Chordata; class Actinopteri; order Salmoniformes; family Salmonidae; genus Hucho; species Hucho hucho. Next base: position 277,095 of record QNTS01001069.1, on the reverse strand, counting down.
CCACTAACCAAACATGTGTAGTTTTGGGTGGGGGATTGTGTCGTACATATCCAGCAACACAGCTTTAATGAGCTGGTACTATCCCATGGTCTTGAAATCAATACGCACTCAACAACAACAATTGCCTACTTTAAAAAAATATATAATAATAGACAAGATTATTTTCACAAGCTATATTGTCATGATTATCGATCAAGGTCAGCAAAGACACTTTTTGTAGAGTTGAAAATGTATTACAAGAGACAGACAGTAAGGCCACAAGGCTAACAGTACACAGTACTGTATAATCAAGCTTTCAGAACAACAATGGAGAACATTATTTTCAAGTTAGAGGCCTCTCTGTGTTGCTTTTCTATCAAGGTTAACAGTATACTGTGAAGTCCTTTTAACCAAGTTGTCAAAACCAATAACAGAGACAAGACTGCACGATAATACATAATACAGAGATGTGATGATTATCTATCAAGGTCAGTAAAGTCCTTTTCTGTAGTTTAAAATGGATTGTAGTTTTCTCTCCGATACCTCAAATAAAACATATACATCTCATGCCATTGTGACAAAGCGTTTTCACATTGCCTTCTAATAAAACCGCTTTAGAGAACAAGCACAACCTCTACCATCTGACAGTTTTTTTTAATGTGGGCAACGATGAGAAAATTCATAGTTTACTGTCACATCCACCACATATTCATGCATTGCCAGATACTGTTATGCCAGGTATTTCTGAAGTGGAATTAGTGTATCCTCTAATTCACTTTCATACTAGCTTAAGGAATCCATAATTGTTACATTTGATGTAATGCTATTACCGCTAGCATGTGTTGCATATCTATGGCTATAACTGTCCAATGTGACTTTAAGATCACAGGCACTATTACATGATCAAAACACCAGCAGTTATGGGCCGTTCCAGTAACCTTTTTGCTGTCACTAAACAGACTCTGTAATTGTTGACTTGCAAAAGACGCAGGTGACACAAATTGTTCCTTCACATGTGACTTCAAAATATAATTGTACCTGTTAAGTATTCGGTCGATGAACCACTTGTTGTCGTTGCTTAATATTTTATCATCCTCTTTGGTAAGTGGAGAGGGAATCGTTTTGGTTGTCTTTGGAATTAGAAGTTTAGACACAGATGAGTCATTCTTTGTGCATTTGTCAGAGCACAGATACTTCTGTCTTTCTGAAGAAAATGTAGTACTTTTTCACTGTGTTTCTTTTCGAATGATAGCAGATAGAACACAGCATGCACACAGCAAATTGGATGCAGTCTATCACAGTGCCATCCGTTTGGTCACCAAAGCCCCATATACCACCCACCACTGCGACCTGTACGCTCTCGTTGGCTGGCCCTCGCTTTACACTCGTCGCCATACCCACTGGCTCCAGGTCATCTACAAGTCCCTGCTCGGTAAAGCCCCGCCTTATCTCAGCTCGCTGGTCACCTTAGCAGCACCAACCCGTAGCACGCGCTCTAGCAGGTATAGCTCACTGGTCACACCCAAAGCCAATATCTCCTTTGGCCGACTCTCCTTCCAGTTCTCTGCTGCCAATGACTGGAACGAACTACAAAAATCTCTGAAACTGGAGACACTTATCTCCCTCACCAGCTTTAAGCAGCAGCTGTCAGAGCAGTTCACAGACCCCTGCACCTGTTTATAGCCCATCTGTAAATAGCCCAACCAACTACCTCATCCCCTACCATATTTATTTATTTATCTTGTTCCTTTGTACCCCAGTTTTTCTACATTGCACATTCATCTACTGCACATCTACTATTCCAATTTTTAAATGCTATATTGTAATTACTTTTCCACCATGGCCTATTTATTGCCTTACCTTCCTTATCCTACCTCATTTGCACTCTTTCTATATAGATTTGTTTTTTTCTACTGTATTATTGACTGTATGTTTGTTTTACTCCATGTGTAACTCTGTGTTGTTGTATGTGTCGTACTGCTTTGCTTTATCTTGGCCAGGTCGCAGTTGTAAATGAGAACTTGTTCTCAACTTGCCTACCTGGTTAAATAAAGGTGAAATAAATAAAAAAATAAACAGTGAAATGCTTACTTACAGGCTCTAACCAAAAGTGCAAAAAAGGTATTTGTTGAACAATAGGTAAGTAAAGAAATAAAAACAACAGTAAAAAGATAAAAGTAGCGAGGCTACATACAGGCACCGGTTAGTCGGGCTGAATGAGGTAGTATGTACATTTGATTACCTGTTCAGGAGTCTTATGACTTGTAGGTAAAAACTTTTGAGAAGCCTTTTTGTCCTAGACTTGGCACTCCGGTACCGCTTGCCATGCGGTAGTAGAGAGAACAGTCTATGACTGGGGTGGCTGGGGTCTTTGACAATGTTTAGGCCCTTCCTCTGACACCGCCTGGTGTAGAGGTCCTGGATGGCAAGCAGCTAGCCCCAGTGATCCTCTGTAGTGCCTTGCGGTCGGAGGCAGAGCAATTGCAGTACTAGGCAGTGATGCAACCAGTCTGGATGCTCTCGATGTTGTAGCTGTAGAACCTTTTGAGGATCTGAGGACCCATGCCAAATCTTTTTAGTTTCCTGAGGGGGAATAGGCTTTGTCGTGCCCTCTTCACGACTGTCTTGGTGTGTTTGGACCATTCTAGTTTGTTGGTGATGTGGACACCAAGGAACTTGAAGCTCTCAACCTGCTCCACTACAGCCCCGTCGATGAGAATTGAGGCGTGCTCGGAACAGGGAGTACAGGAGGGGACTTAGCACGCACCCCTGGGGGGCTACATTGTTGAGGATCAGCGTGGCAGAGGTGTTGCTACCTTCCCTCATCACCTGGGGGCGGCCCGTCAGGAAGTCCAGGATCCAGTTGCAGAGGGAGGTGTTTAGCCCCAGGATCCTTAGCTTAGTGATGAGCTTTGAGGGTACTACAAGGCACGCAGCCTTGTGGGGCCCCAGTGTTGAGGATCAGCGGAGTGGAGGTTATGTTTCCTACCTTCACAACCTGGGGCAGGCCTGGCAGGAAGTCCAGGATCCAGTTGCACAGGGCAGGGTTCAGACTCACCCTGCTATCATCCAGAAGGCGCATCAAAGCTGGGACCGAGAGACTGAAAAACAGCTTCTATCTCAAGGCCATCAGACTGTTAACCAGCCATCACTAGCACATTAGATGCTGCTGCCTGTAAGCATAGACTAGAAATCACTGGCCACTTTAAGGAATGGAACACTAGTCACTTTAATAATGTTTACATATCTGGCATTACTCATCTCATATGTATATACTGTATTCTATACTATTCTACTATATCTTAGTCCGTTCCGCTCTGACATTGCTCGTCCATATGTATATAGTCTTAATTCATTCCTACTTAGATTTGTGTGTATGTCACGTCCAGGCCTGAGTTTTACAGGCTGGCGTATTTAGTTTAGTTTTTGGTTTAGGGTTTTTGGTTCTAGGTGTGATTTTCTATGTTGGTTTAATGGTTCCCAATTAGAGGCAGCTGAGTGTTGTTACCTCTAATTGGGAACCATATATATGTTTGTGGTTTTCAATAGGGTTTTGTGGGTTATTGTTTGGGTTCGTAGCGTAAGTGTTTATTCTATGTTACGTTCCTTTGTTACGATCATTCGTTTTGTTATTTTCCCCAGTTACGTTACATAAATAAAGTATGTATACTGGATACCTTGCTGCGCCTTGGTCCGTCCCTCAACAAGATCGTGACAGTGTATTGGGTATATGTTGTGTACTGTAATTGTCACGCCTGCTCCTGCTCTTCTGCCCTGACGCTCGAGGGTGCCAGGCTCCCCAGCATTGCGCAATCCTGCCATCATCATTACGCACACCTGCCTTCCCCCCCATCATGGTCATCAGCGATTATTGGACTCACCTGGACTTAATTACTTCTGTCATTACCTTCCCTATATCTGTCTGGTTCCCCTCTCTGTTCCCTGCTTCTGCATTGATTGTCTTATGTCCTTGTATACCCGTATGCTGATGCTGTTCCTGTCTTGTTCTATATCTGTTCCTGATTAAATGTTTGACTCCCCGTACCTGTTTCTCATCCCCGGCGTTGGTCCTTACAGAATGCAGAAGCCATCATACGAAGCATCGGGGAGTGCTGACATTCCGGTTGGTGGTGACGTCGGGTCCGGGGCCCGACACCGACGCAACTGGGGGTGCCTAAGCCAGCTCGTTGGGCTGTCACGTCCTAGCTGGCTCGAGAGTTTTCTTGCCCCGGTTGGCAAGAAAAGGAAGGCACCCATCCCACGTCAGTACCCGGATCAACAGATTTTTACGCTCAGCCGGATCGTCAGTCTGCTACGCCTCCGCCGGATCTTCGGGCTCCCACGCCTCAGCGGGATCGACAGGCCTTCATGCCTCAGCCGGGTCGTCAGGCTCCTATGCCTCAAGCTGGCTCACCAAGCTCTCACACCTCTGCCTTTTCGTCTGGGTTTCACACCCAGACGGCTTGTCCAGCGCCCGTGCTGACGCTGTTCCTGTCTTGTTTTATGTCTGTTCCTGATTAAATGTTTGACTCCCCGTACTCACTTCTCATCCCCAGCGTCGGTCCTTACGGTAATTTGTTAGATACTGGTGTTAGATATTACTGCACTGTCAGAACTAGAAGCACAAGCATTTCGCTACACCCGCAATAACATCTGCTAATCACGTGGTTGTGACCAATAAAATTTGTTTGAACTGAATGCCTCGATGCCTGTCAGCCTGCTTTATATAGCAAGCCACACCCGGTGACTCACTGTCCGTAGGTGTGATCCATTTTTGTGCGTTACCTAATAAACTGTCCGGTGAGTGTATAACTGTTGCGGTGGGCTCAATATATGGGTCTTCTATAGAGATAATGTTAATCTTAAAAGAGTGAAATATAAACTGGGCCCAATGGTGTTCTTTCTTGGCATTTATCCCTGAACGACAGATTACTGAGCTCAATCTGTAGGTCAACCTCTCATTGAAAACTGCTGCAAGATCAATAAAGCGAAATGGGGATACAGGGTTTTGCATTACAGTGGTGACCTTTGACCTTACACAAGAAACATAAAGTACAAGAATATCTGGAGTGCTGGTCCAAATTGTTTGTCTACTGAGTACTGCTGCACATTTCACTGCATGTGCGTGGTGCTTCTCCCTTCGTAATCATTTGCTTGTAAATAATGTCAAACCTTTTGTCTTTGTTAGTGGAATGCTAAACATTGAAGATTTTAATAAGACAAAGGCCGAGTAATAATCACTTGTATTTTCTCACAGATTGCAATTTAGAGAGATGAGCAATGATCTATGAATCAGTCCAAGAGGCAAACCTTTGATTTGATTGCGACCAAAGTGGGTATAAAAAAATCATTGGAAAGCATAATAATTGGGGTGATATAAACCTATAGCAACATCATTTTACTAGGATACTACCACAAAAACATTTTATTTGTCAGGCCAAGCGATTGACTTGATGCATTTTTTGGCACATGTCAAGGCTGGCTTTAGGCTGATTTCACTGTGTAAAGGTTAATCTGTTACCATCACCATTAGGTTAATCTAGGTCGTTAACAGGTATGCCAGTCCATCATTGTGTACATTGTGTCTTTGTTTACATTTTATTTCACGCTGGGAGAACAAAGTAAGCAACAAAAAAAATTGGTTTTGTTTCACAACTGATATTCAACACAACAACAGTACATTCATGTATTGTTTTGGAATTAATATAACATGCATGACTAAATACATACGTGTATAACACAGTCCCCCTCCAAAACGAGCCATATTTGGTTAATAGAGAGTAGAAACCCTACTAGTAATTTCCATCCCACGTTAGCTGAAACAGGTAGAAAAGCTTTCTCTCTACAAGCCAATATTTATCCCATGTAAAGTATATTACAGGGTATTGCATTGGGGGCTCAGGAGTGGTGGAGAACGAAGTGCTGCTGGGTATGTATGACACAGTCCCCCTCTAAAACGACACATATTTGGTTAGTTAGACCCTACTGAGTATCCTCCACCCACTTTAGCTGATACAGGTAGAACAGTTCTCTCTCTACAGTCCCATTTTCTCAACAGGCCAGTGTCAACATTACAATTTTTCATTATTTTTCTTAGAACATGTTTTTAAAACCATCTTTTTTATTTGTTTTCTCAAATAACTTATTGCATTAACTTGTTGGCACAATAAACGTGGACATTAATTAACATGCAATATAATTTGAATGAGTTATCCACATTGCAATGTTTTGAAATGTGGGCTTTTATTTTTGAAGGTTTCCTTATTAGCATACAAAGTAACATCGTCGTTTGTGCTGCTGCCAGAATAGTAGTAGGAAAAGGCGTTTCCATCCACGATCCGGCAAGACTGTGTTGCCTATCCTATTTACAACCTGACTGACGGATCGAACTTGCCTGGACCAAAAAACAACGCACTTATCCACACTAGCCAATAGAATTTCAACATAATTGAATTGCTTTTGTAATCGCTTTTATATATTTAGGCTATACAATAAAATCCATTACAAGACGGCGACCTATAGCTAACAACATCCTAAACCAACTACATTCTGGATAGAGGAGCTGACTGAGGAAGAGGACTTTGCAGAAAGATTGTATGCGTGTACATCGAATAGAAATCACATTTTAATAAAGTTTTGTCATAGAAGTGAACACTTTCTCTTACGCACAGACACAGATCATCTCTCTCGCTTCGCTGACTCATAGCTTACACAGAACCCAGGGTAAGTCACCAAGTCATCTTCGTTTCTGTCTTCCGTCATTCGTTTTGATAATAATGTTGGTGTTATATATTGTATTTTGTGCGAATGGCTGTAGTTTTGCTTGTGGACTTTGTCATGATCAAATAATCAATAATCAATCATTCGACTTGGTGTAAACTATAGCCTATTGTCATTTTTGCACCATCGGTGTGCATTCCCATACACAATGGACCAGAAACCATGATACCTTCATAATGGTGTGTTTCAAAACATCAAATTTTCATTTCGTTGTTTGGTTGTTGTTTTTTTGTCTGGGATGATAACCCATTTCCCAACAAGTTAACAATGCCAGTAATTTTCGTTGGTTTGAATGATGGCTGGTTATTCGGGAGAGAACCCGGCAGAATGAACCGGTTTACATGGACCTGACGGTTGAACTGATAAAGGAGACGGCCCTATCCTCCAACTAAGGACCATTTCATTTGGTTGATTTATTGATTAATCGTTGTGATGATATTGTGTAGGCTGTCACTCCTGCTTTCTACACATTGTTGTGCAGACTAGGTTAACCTCTTCAAATAAAATACAATAAAATGTTACTGGTCACATACACATCCTTTGCAGATGTTATTGCGGGTGTAGCGAAATGCTTGTGTTCATAGCTCCAACAGTGCAGTAGTATCAAATCCCATCCTTTAGTAAAATGATTTAATTTTAACATCGAATGGCAACCCATACTTCATCTGGAACGTTCTATGATGTTCAATGTCAGACGATAATAACCGATATCAAAATAACAACCTCTGATCTAGTTAGTGTCAGTTGGTGTTCATCGGTGCCTCGTGAGTATGAATGAACGGGGAAAATGTCGAGCCTACATCATTCTTAATCCCGAGTGTTGCACGAGTCCAGCATCACCATGCACGAATGTGTACACGACTCGCGAGTGAGAAATTGGGGGGAAAGTGAATGACTGCTTGCTGAAAACTACTGTTGGGCTATACTGTAATGAATAAGGTTGATGATTGAGACAATAGTGTTATTACTAACACTACTGTAATGAAATGATAACAGTAATGGTCAAAATGAATGTCATAATTCATATCTTACTATTATTAGGTGGTTAATTAGTACTAATGCATTACTAATGTATTATCATCAAGATATCATTTTTGGTGATTTCATTCTCATTTCTGATTTGGTGTACAGTATTTATATTTTCCTTGCACTACTAGGCTACAGAGCTGCTGCCATATAGGTAGCGTCTCAGAGTAGGACTGCTGATCTAGAATCAGTTTATCATTTTAGCTCATATTGAATACCATTACATTGACGGGGGGGCTGATCCTAGATCAGCAATGCTACTCTGAGACACTTGATGAAACATACGGTTCCTGATCCTCCCTGCAGTAAGTACAGTGATCCTGACTGAACCGTTCTGTACAAGAATTACCCAGACCTGGTGGAATACGCTGTAAACATGGTTAAGCAAAGGATGACTGCATTTCCTGTCACTGTATTTCCTGCCATTGCTTTTCTTCTCAAAAGTGACATTCCAAATATACCAAGTAGACTTCCACTAGTTTGACTAATGATATGTATGTGCACTTGTGTAAAACAATGTGTGCAGATAAACTCCTAAAAAATATCTGTTGTAAACTACCATAACACGTTGTGCCAAATGTGTTATACACCTCTTGTACCTGAGTGTGTGTACTAGGCCAATGATATTTGGCTAAAAGCACATATTTGGTACAAGGCAATATTTATATTGTCCAAAGTCATTCTGTAAGAGGGTATAACACTTAAACTGTCACAGCAAAGAATGTTCTGCTCTGATCTGTGCTAGTTGTTTGTGTGTTTAATGTTTTTAAATGTCTTCCTGAAACCCCTTTTAGTTGACTCAGAGACACTCGACCACTAACATTCCCACAGACGCAGACAGGAAGTAGCCAAGGGGAAGCACATTTCTACTGCACTGGCCATTTTTGTCCGCCGAGCAAAAAAAACGAAATCAATATATCAAATGGGAGCGCTCTGCCCGGCCCGGCAGAGAGAGAGAGAGACCGAGAGAGAGAGAGATAGAGAGGAGAGAGACAGAGAGGAGAGAGAGACAGAGAGGAGAGAGAGATAGAGAGGAGAGAGAGACAGAGAGGAGAGAGAGACCGAGAGAGAGAGAGAGACAGAGACAGAGACAGAGACAGAGAGAGAAGGGGGGGAATCATTCAACCAAAAAGCTGACTCAATGTCACATATCTACCAACATGTCCAAGAGACACACCCTGTTGTTATTTTGGCTTTCAGATCAGAGCAGAACTTTCTGTACTGTGACCATTGAGAATTTTCTGACTGACTCACATTACTTGCGGATTCAGGAATTCCCCACTCTCTTCCAGAAGGAAAGGACTCTATAAATGAAATGCTTTGTCATGATATGATGTAAGATACAGCAGTGTTTCTGTATTGGTGTCGGCAGTCTCTGCACATATGTTTGTACCCGACAGACAGTAAGGGAGTCGGGATGTGCTAGTGACAATGCACACTATGTGTTATAGCTCTGGAATGTTAACACGTTCATCTCACTCTGCCAGATGTAGAGGAAGCTTTGTCTCAAAGGGGTCCTCCTGTTGGGTCCCGTGTTACATCATTGAGCTGTAACTGTTTATATTGGGTTGAACTCTGGAGAGAATTTTGGAATTAGAAATCTCCCCCAAAATCTTTCGAACCATGATTCCATTCCGGAACAGATATGGACCCCCCCCCCCTCCAACTTAAATCCAGATTAATTGTGATTCAGTCACACACAAATGTACACACAAACGCACACACTCACACACATGCGCACGCAGACACACACGCACACGCGGACGGACACACACACACACACCATCAAATTCACATCCTTGGCTGGCACAGAGGAACACAACAACCCACGCACTAATGGAAGTCTTTCACTTTAGCCTAATAGAAGAGAAACTGATCAAATGTGAAGAAACGGAGATACCTTGCATTTTGTGTGATGTGTGTGTGTCTGTATGTGTGTTTGGCCTTGTGCTGTGCTTATGTAATACACATGTGAATACCTTATACCTTATCCTAATGCTTTTGCTGCTAGCTGTCAGCTGTAGCATTTTAGGTAACATGTTAGATGGCTGTGTGTGTGTGTGTGTTTGGTATGAGGTATTTTCTGAAGGTTTCTTGAGATAGCAGCAATGAAATAGCAGCATTATCGTACTGTATATTCCATCGTCATTGGCAACTATGCTAAATTAGTAGTAGTACTGTCCTCTATGGCTGAACACCAATGTTTCACATGGCATCTATTGAGTGTTTCTGAGTGTGGGCGTATAATATGTGTTTGTTTGTTTTGTCACCACAGTCTGGTGATGGAGCCATGTAGCACAGTCTCAGAGCTGTTGCATTGTGTTATATCATGAGTTTGGATGTTTTTATTCTGTAAAGCCAGTTAATAATTGGTTAGCACAACACGTGTGCAGAAGGGTCAGTGTATATGCCAAGAGCTCAATCTGGCAGTTTATCAACAGCTGCTGTTTGCCTGTTACACTGGAAATACAACACTACTGTGAAAATATGCAGACGGTAGGGCAATGCACACACACACACACACACACACACACACACACACACACACACACACACACACACACACACACACACACACACACACACACACACACACACACACACACGCNTGATGTTTTGGTCACTTTTGAATGCTGGCGGTGCTTTCACTCTAGTGGTAGCATGAGACGGAGTCTACAACCCACACAAGTGGCTCAGGTAGTGCAGCTCATCCAGGATGGCACATCAATGCGAGCTGTGGCAAGAAGGTTTGCTGTGTCTGTCAGCGTAGTGTCCAGAGCATGGAGGCGCTACCAGGAGACAGGCCAGTACATCAGGAGACGTGGAGGAGGCCGTAGGAGGGCAACAACCCAGCAGCAGGACCGCTACCTCCGCCTTTGTGCAAGGAGGAGCAGGAGGAGCACTGCCAGAGCCCTGCAAAATGACCTCCAGCAGGCCACAAATGTGCATGTGTCTGCTCAAACGGTCAGAAACAGACTCCATGAGGGTGGTATGAGGGCCCGACGTCCACAGGTGGGGGTTGTGCTTACAGCCCAACACCGTGCAGGACGTTTGGCATTTGCCAGAGAACACCAAGATTGGCAAATTCGCCATTGGCGCCCTGTGCTCTTCACAGATGAAAGCAGGTTCACACTGAGCACATGTGACAGACGTGACAGAGTCTGGAGACGCCGTGGAGAACGTTCTGCTGCCTGCAACATCCTCCAGCATGACCGGTTTGGCGGTGGGTCAGTCATGGTGTGGGGTGGCATTTCTTTGGGGGGCCGCACAGCCCTCCATGTGCTCGCCAGAGGTAGCCTGACTGCCATTAGGTACCGAGATGAGATCCTCAGACCCCTTGTGAGACCATATGCTGGTGCGGTTGGCCCTGGGTTCCTCCTAATGCAAGACAATGCTAGACCTCATGTGGCTGGAGTGTGTCAGCAGTTCCTGCAAGAGGAAGGCATTGATGCTATGGACTGGCCCGCCCGTTCCCCAGACCTGAATCCAATTGAGCACATCTGGGACATCATGTCTCGCTCCATCCACCAACGCCACGTTGCACCACAGACTGTCCAGGAGTTGGCGGATGCTTTAGTCCAGGTCTGGGAGGAGATCCCTCAGGAGACCATCCGCCACCTCATCAGGAGCATGCCCAGGCGTTGTAGGGAGGTCATACAGGCACGTGGAGGCCACACACACTACTGAGCCTCATTTTGACTTGTTTTAAGGACATTACATCAAAGTTGGATCAGCCTGTAGTGTGGTTTTCCACTTTAATTTTGAGTGTGACTCCAAATCCAGACCTCCATGGGTTGATACACTTGATTTCCATTGATAATTTTTGTGTAATTTTGTTGTCAGCACATTCAACTATGTAAAGAAAAAAGTATTGAATAAGATTATTTCATTCATTCAGATCTAGGATGTGTTATTTTAGTGTTCCCTTTATTTTTTTGAGCAGTGTATTTGGCTAAGAATTTGTTCTTAACTGACTTGCCTAGTCAAATAAAGGTTAAATAAAAAAATAAAATAAAAAATAAACCAATGAAGCAGGAGGAAGATAAGGTCAGACCGTTGACATGGAAACGTTATACTATTATCCCCTGTTTGCTTTAATGACAATACCAAAAGCCTCTTACTATAACTGCCCTAGCAGTGAAAACTAAAGAGGGAAAAACACCTGTTAGTGAAGCCTTTGACTTTCACTCATGTTGTTTTTCACACTGACTCTGAGTCAGCTGTAACATGCTGCAGAACAAGTGATGTCAGGTTATTTACTGTAAGACCTGATCCCAGTTCAGGTTTCAGGTGTCAGCTGGTGGTTGTACAATGACATCCTGTATAATATTCTGTACCCAACAGATCCAGGGTTGCTTTTGATTCTCAGCTCCTAATGGGAAACCTGATCCTACAGTACATCTGTTAATGGCAAGTACAGCCTGCAGCGTCACGTTGCTTTACTTTCCTTTCAGAAGGGAAGGGGACTAACAGGGAGGGAGAAGGGAAAGAGGAAGGAGGGAGGGAGAGATGAAGGAGGGAGGGAGAGGGGAAGGAGGAGTGTGTCTGAGTCATCTACAGTTACAGACATCATCGGGAAACAGAGAGAGGGACGGACGACAGGAGAGGAGAAGTGAGAAGAAGGGACGAGAGGAGAGAGGAGGAAGTTATCGTTCATGGCATCCATTACCTAAGAGGGTTTAGTGTCACTCAGATCTGATGATGTCAGTGTGGGGGCTGCTAGGTCACCTCACCTCATCTTCCCTTCTATCTAGTTTATATCTATATTATAATAGGTGTATTTGAGCTACTGACCTCCTTCCCTCTTCTCTCTGATGTATATCTATTCTATAATAGCTCAAACCCACACTTAGAGTTACCGTCTGTGTTTAACTTAGCAGTATGGCGCAGAGATAAACACTTAATTAGAGTATGACTTTACTCCCAAGCAGAAGCACGGCTGTGTGACTCAACACTTTACAGCATGATTCACAGTAGTGTGTGTGTGTGTGTGCGCGCACGTGAGTCTGTGCGTTGGTGCTTTTTGTTCTTTTCCATTAGTGGAATCAGCAGCATGGATGTAGGAGGAGCAGGAGGACGCAGTATGATTCAGAGAAAATGAAAGTCAGTCAGTCATCCAATCATCGTCCTCCTGCTTGTGCGTTTTCCTTCTACAGGAGATGAGACATTTAAATGACGTCCCAGCCAGCACATAGCATTCTGAGAACCATATGTTTCTTAGAGCTTGGTGAGAACGTGGTTGTCTTATAGTTATTTTGCATACAACCTTCCCACAACATTCTGGGAAGGGTGAAGTACCGGCAGGTAACCTAGCGGTTAGAGCGTTGGGCCAGTAACTGAATGATTGCTGGTTTGAATATCCGAGCCGACAAGGTGAAAAATCTGCCAATGTTCCCTTGAGCAAGGCACCTAACCCTAATTTGCTCCAGAGGCACCATACTATTATGGCTGACCTTGTAAAACCACACATTTTACTGCACCTGGTGTATGTGAAAATATAATACAAAAATAATAATAAACGGATAGTTGCTTGGCTTTGGAACATTCTCAGCACATTTAAGGAACTTGTTCATACAGGTTTACTCATGCTTTTATTTAAAGTGATGTTCTCAAATTGTTCCAAAAACGTTCTGAAACAATGTTCTTCTGTGGGAATTTCAGTACTTCATCATAACGTTTCCTACAAGTTTACCCATGGTTCTATTTAAAGCGGCAATCCATCATTTTCTTTATTCTGCAGAACACGAAAGAGTGCATCATCAGTTTCATAGAACATTCCATCATAGTCCTTGAGCAAAACGCTGGGGGATGCCTTTGACAGTCAGAGGAGAATAAGGATTCTGTCAAGGAACATTTAATTTAATTTATTTAAATAGAGCCATACTGACAAAATAAACATGACACAATGTGTAAATGAAAAACACATTAGTGCAGGAAATTAAGATATTGATTAAAATGCTGGATGTAAATGCTGGAATTAAACAATTAACTATGCAAATGAGAAAAAGTTGTCTGCATTAAGGAAATAGACACCTGGTTCAAATAGAAGCCTGTCTCTAATAAGTGCCTATTGTTTTAGTGATTTAAGCAAATAAATGCCTGTGCTATTAATAGATGTTTTACGTATTGACACATGAAAGGCATCGAAGCTCTGTGCCTTTTGGCGTCCTGTGCCTTAGCTGGCAGTATAAGGTATAAACACGCATCTGCAAGTCATGTCAATGCCTTGCATTGAGTTTTAAAGGTGAGAAAGGCCCACGCCGAGGCTGCGTTTCCGCTAGCTTCCTTTCTCATTTTGTACCAGAGCACCGCAAGTTTGGGAAGTACTAGTTCAGAAATCGGTTTTATCATTCAGAAAAAGAAAATTGAGAAATGCATTCGGAAAGTTTTCAGACCCCTTCACCTTTTCCACATTTTGTTACGTTACAGCATTATTCTATAATTGATGAAATAGTTTTCCCCCTCGTCAATCTACACACAATAAATACCCCATAATGAGAAAGCAAAAATAGTTTTTTAGACATTTTCATAATTATTCAGTACTTTGTTGAATAACTTTTGTCAGCAATTACAGCCTTGAGTCTTCTTTAATATGACTCTACAATTGTTGTTACACTTGTATTTAGGGAAGTTTCTCCCATTCTTCTTTGCAGATCCTCTCAAGCTCTGTCAGGTTGGATGGAGAGCGATGCTACACAGCTATTTTCCGGTCTCTCCAGAGATGTCAATCGGGTTCAAGTTCAGGCTTTGGCTGGGCCACTCAAGGACATTCAGAGACTTGTCCCGAAGCCACTCCTATGTTGACTTGGCTGTGGGCTTAGGGTCGTTGTCATGTTGGAAGGTGAACCTTTACCCCCGCCTGAGATCCTAAGCGCTCTAGAGCAGGTTTTCATCAAGGATCTCTCTGTACTTTGCTCTGTTCATCTTTCCCTCGATCCTGACTAGTCTCCCAGTCCCTGCCGTTGAAAACATCCCCACAGCATGATAATGCCACCACCATGCTTCACCGTAGGGAACAAGATAATCTTGTTTCTCATGGTCTGAGAGTCCTTTAGGTGCCTTTTGGCAAACTCCAAGTAGGCTGTCATGTGCCTTTTACTGAGGAGTGGCTTTCGTCTGGCCATTCTACCACAAAGGCCAGATTGGTGAAGTGCTGCAGAGATGGTTGTCCTTCTGGAAGGTTCTTCCATCTCCACAGAGTAACTCTGGAGCTCTGTCAGAATGACCATTGGGTTCTTGGTCACCTCCCTGTCCAAGGCCCTTCTCCCCAGATTGCTCAGTTTGGCCAGGTGGCCAGCGCTAGGAAGAGTCTTGGTGGTTCCAAACTTCTTCCATTTAAGAATGATGGAGGCCACTGTTGGGGACCTTCAATGCTGCAGAAATGTTTTGGTACCCTTCCCTAGATCTGTGCCTTGGCACAATCCTGTCTCGGAGCACTACGGACAATTCCTTCGACCTCATGGCTTGGTTTTTGCTCTGACATGCACTGTCAACTGTGGGACCTTATATAGACAGGTGTGTGCCTTTCCAAATCATGTCCAATCAATTTAATTTACCACAGGTGGACTCCAATCAAGGATGATCAATGGAAAAAGAATGCACCTGAGCTCAGTTTCAAGTCTAATATCAAAGTGTCTGAATACTACTGTAAATATGTCACGTCTGCTCCCGCTCTGCCTCGCTGGCGCTCGAGGTCACCAGGCTGCTCATCATTACGCACACCTGTCATCATTGTTACGCGCACCAGTGCTTCATCGGACTCACCTGGACTTCATCACGTCATTGATTGCCTCCCCTATATCTGTCACTTCCTCAGTTTCATCCCCGTGTCTGCATTGATGTTGTTTTGTTTCTCTTGTCCAGACGCTGTTCTTGTTTAGTTTCATGTCTATTTATTATTAAATCCTCATCATGTACTTGCTTCCTGTCTACCAGCGTCTGTATTTAAGGAACCATTGCAAAATAAGGAAATAAGGAAATTCTGTTTTTTATGCAAACATTTCTAAAAACCTGATTTTGCTTTGTCATTATGGGGTATTGTGTATTTTTATATTCAATCCATTTTTTAATAAGGCTATACCGTAACAAAATGAGGAAAAAGCGAAGGGGTCTGAATGCACTGTATATACTGTACCAGTTTGGACACACCTACTCATTCCAAGGTTTTTCTTTATTTTTACTAGTTTCTACATTGTAGAATAATAGTGAAGACATCAAAACTATGAAATAACACATATTAAATAATGTAGTAACCAAAAAGGGACAGCTTTGCACTCTCTTGGCATTCTCTTAACCAGCTTCATGAAGTAGTCACCCAGAATGTATTTCAATTAACAGGTGTGCCTTGCTAAAAGTTAATCCTTGTTAATGCGTTTGAGCCAATCATTTGTGTTGTGACAAGGTATGGGGTGGTATTCAGAAGATAGCTCTATTTGGTAAAAGACCAAGTCCATATTATGTCAAGAACAGCTCAAATAAGCAAAGAGAAATGACAGTCCATCATTACTTTAAGACATGAAGGTCAGTCAATCCGGAAGATTTCAAGAACTTTGAAAGTTTCTTCAAGTGCAGTCGAAAAACCATCAAGTGCTATGATGAAACTGGCTCTCATGAGGACAACCACAGGAAGAGAAGACCCATAGTTACCTCTGCTGCAGAGGATGAATTAATTAGAGTTACCAGCCTCAGAAATTACAGCCCAAATAAATGGTTCACAGAGTTCAAGTAACAGACACATCTCAACATCAACTGTTCAGAGGACTGCATGAATCAGGCCTTCATGGTCAAATTGCTGCAAAGAAACCACTACCAAAGGACACCAATAAGAAGAAGAGACTTGCTTGGGCCAAGAAGCCCCTGTACCAGCCCCATCTCCAGCCCCTGTACTAGCCCCATCTCCAGCCCCTGTCCCAGCCCGAGTTCCAGCCCCTGTACCAGCCCCAGCTCCAGGCTTATCTCCAGGCCCAACACCAGCCTCAGGTCCAGCCCCTGACCCTGTACCAGTACCAGCCCCTTCCTGGTGAGACCTGGACTTGTGCTTGGTATGATCATGGCCCTGGTGCTCTGCTTGGTTCTGATGATGTGTCCACAGACATACCTGCAGTCTGACCAGAGTGAAACATGCTCACTGAAGTCCCCAGAGGGTGGTGTAAGAAGCCAGACAAACCTCTGGGGGAAGAGAAGATGTTGAAGAAAGCAAAGGCAGAAATGCAGCAGATGATCCAGGAGCAACTGGGGAACGTTAAGGAGATCAAACACTCTGTGGAGCTCAGCAAGAGTAGAGCAGACAGCGAGCGAGAGATCAGTTTGAAGTCCGTCAGCGATATGAAGCTCTTAATTGAGATGAGCCCGACTGAGCTCATACAGATCAAGGGGAATCAAAAAGCAACAAAGAGGCGGGCTGAAGGGTTCATCAAAGAACTGCAGCAGGAAATCACTGAGCTACGCACACACACACACACACAGCCTTTGTGTAGCCTGACATGTTCAACATTTTTCCATCTTACCTGTCCATTTAGGATTAGATAATTCGCTGAGGCATATGTTTATACTAGTCATTTATGCAAAGGTACATTACTGTGGGTGCGTGTTCCCACGTTTGTGTGTATGCATTTTTTATTCATTTAACCTTTATTTAACTTGGCAAGTCAGTTAAGAACAAATTATTATTTACAATAACGGACTAGGAACAGTGGGTTAACTTCCCTTTTCAGTGGCAAAAGGACAGATTATTACCTTGTCATCTCAGAGATTCGACAAGTTCACCGCTCTAACCACTGGGCTACCTGCGTCCAGCTCCTCAGTAAAGTCTAATAGACTAGGTGCGTAGGTGCTTGTGCACGTGTTTGCATATTGTACTTTGTATTTGAACGGGTAAGAGGCTTCAATATTGGCTGTGTGTTAAACTGTGGACAGCAGTATAAACCTTGTGTTGTTGTGGTTCTTGGCAGTAACACCCTGTGAGAGGTTGATGTCAGCCAAGCTATAGCACTCTCTCCCTCTCTCTCATTTTCTCTGTCTCTCTATCCCTCTCTCTCTCCCTCCTACACATATTATCTGGAGGTGGGCGATAAAAGAGAGAGAGGGAGAGTGAGCGAGAGAGAGAGAGAGAGAGAGAGAAGGAGAAAAAGACAGGATAAATATAATAACCATGTGTAAGGAGGGTGAGAGGAAGGTAGAGGGTGGAGATAGAGGGTGGAGATAGAGGGTGGAGGGAGTGTGGAGAGAGAAAAGGAGGATGGAAGAAGGGAAGGAAACAGAAGAAGTGTTGGAGGAGTGAGAAGGTGAGAAAAGAAAATGAAAGGAACATGTTATTTCATTTTATACAATGTGTCTAATCCTGAATGCTGATTGGTTAAAAGCGCATTCCAGCCAGTGTCTATTCCACAAGTTACCACTGGCTAAATCTATGACATTAAAATGCGTATTTACTCTGTTCCATTAGGGGCTGATGACAACGAAGCAGAGAATCTTCACTCGTAAACTCAGTTACAGAAACCGATGCACGCACACACACCGCACACGTGCACACACACGTGCGCACACCACACACACACCACACATGTGCGAACACACACACACACGTGCTGGTGAATACTAAGAAATACTCTTGTTAATGCTGGATGATCCCTGACCTCCACCTTCTTGACTTGATGACTTAATTACCTTTAACCCATTGTGGTTCCAGGAAATGAACAGGCTCTTGTGCTCGCCATAGTCTCTGTTATTAGGCTACATGTTAAATACCCAATACTCTTTCTATTTTCTCGCTCTCTCCCCCCCCCCCCCGCCTCTCCTTCTCTAACTCGTTCTCTCTCTCTCCTTCCCTCAGGCATCTCTCCTCTTGTCTCCTTTATTCCTGTGTGTTCATCTCTCACCCCATTAGGTGATCCAAAATATCACCCTATTCTCAACATAGTGCACATAGAGCCCTATGGGCCCTGGTCAGAACTAGGCCACTATATATGGAATAGGATGCAATTTGGGATGTAGGCTAGGAGCTACCAGACAACCCCCCAGACTGATTTAGACCAAAATGTCTGTCTGAGCTTCCTTACCGGCAAGTTGTCCTCAAACTGTCTGTGTGTGTGTCTATGTATCTGGGTGTGTCTGTCGGTGTGAATGTCTGTCGGTATGTGTGTCTGTCAGTGTGTGTCTGTTTATCTGTCGGTGTGTATGTCTGTCTGTGTGTCTGTCGGTGTGTCTGTCTGTCGGTGTGTCTGTCAGTGTGTGTGTCTGTCGGTGTGTCTGTCGGTGTGTGTGTCTGTCAGTGTGTGTGTCTGAGTGTGTGTGTGTCTGAGTGTGTGTGTGTGTCGGTCGGTGGGTGGGTGTGTGTGTCTGTCTGTTGGTGTGTCTGTCGGTCGGTGTGTTTGTCTGTCGGTGTGTCTGTCTATCGGTCCGTGTGTCTGTCTGTTGGTCTGTATATCTGTCTGTCAGTCGGTGGGTTGGTTGTTGTGTCAGTGAGTGATTCGGTATCTCTGTCTCTCTCTCTCTCTTTCTCTCTCAAATTCAAATTCAAATTCAAGCTGCTTTATTGGCATGAAAAACATTGTGTCAATATTGCCAAAGCAACAATGTATACAGTATACATTGTAATAAAATTAGAAACAATAACAAAAAATAATATAAAATGGTAGTAAATAATAATACAAAATTAAATACAAAAATAATAACAATAAAATGGTAATAGTCAGTAGTAGAAATGTAATAAATTGAAAAAATCTAAATATGGAAAATTAAACTATAACTAACTTATAACTAAATAACGGTAATCTACATCTGTACTACAACTACCATCATCATCACTACTACTACCANGCTATCATTACCATTACCACCCATACCACTACTATACGGAATGATAAACAACAATAATAATAGTAGTAACAATAATAGTAATAACAATAACAGCAATTATAAGTAAGTTACTGATTACTATGCAGATGTTACTATTCAGTGTCCCTCAGGCTATGGCAGGCAAATACATATTTGGCTGCAAGAGGAGCCATTGCTCCTTCGCCCATGAGTATTTTTAGTTTTTCCTCTGGATTTAATGAGTTAAAATTTGGAATAAATGTAGTCATTTCTGTGAATAATGTATCTCTTGGTGAGGAATATTTATCACAGTAAAGGAGAAAGTGCATCTCTCTCTCTCTCTACATCTACCTCTCTCTGTCCATGATGTATTGTTAGCTCTCATTAGCAGCAGTAGTCAAAGTTGTCACATTGTCACTATGAGTCACTTGGGTGGCTCTGTCTTTGTCTGTGTCAAAAATGACACCCTATACCTATTCCCAGTATAGTGCACTACTGTCACACACACATACACAAACACGTACACACACGCACACACACAAACACACACACACACACACACAGTCACACAGTTACACAGTCACACACAAACACAGTCACGCATACACACACACACACACAAACACAGCACTGAAAAATCACGAATGATCAAGTGAGGCAAACACTCTCTCTCTCTCTCTCTCTCTCTCTCTCTCTCTCTCTCTCTTTTTCTCTCTCTCTCTCTCTCTCTCTCTCTCTACCCTGAGGCAGAATGATATTTTTATATAGTGTAACGCAGAGCCACTAATGAACAATTAGAATACAGAAATACATTTCATACCACGCTACTAGAGCTCCGCTCTCACCCATGTTAACCTACATTCACAGTCTCACACACACACACACCACACACGCACGCACACACACACACACACGCGCACTCAGTGTCATTCACAGTCAAGAATTATCCATACACAGTCATCTGTGTTTCTAAATCACACATTCTGCCACACTAGTACTTTAACATTATCTGGAATTGTTGTTACAATTTATAGATGGAAGCGATTTGTATAGTGTTTTTGGGATGCATCCAGACAGTCTCTGCATTATACAATATATTGTCATCGAGGACAGAGAGAGAGGAAAGGAGAGACAGAGGATAAGAGAGAGAGGGAGAGAGGGGAGGAAGGAAGGAGAGAAGGAGAGAGAGGGAGGGAAGGAGAGACAGAGGGAGAGAGAGGGCGGGTAGGACAGACAGATGGAGAGAGAGAGAGGGAGGGAAGGAGAGTCACGCATCACCAAGTCAGCGCAGTCCAAATGCTAGGAGTTCATGCTACTCGTGATGCTAGCTAATGCTAATCGTAAACACTAGTGGCTTGCAGCTATTCATGATCCTCATTTTATGCTAGCCACTAATGCTAACAGTAAAAAAAGATTGGCTTTCTTACTGAAGACTCTGCTGTTATTTAGCCCTCTGAACATGGGATTATTTCCAGGATTAAATACTTACTGTAGACCTGGGTATGCTATATGTCTCCTTAAAATGTGTGTAATCCCTAAATTGACCATCCCTCTCTCTCTCAACCTCAAATGCACGCTCCCCTTTTGTATGCCTCCTTCTCTGTCTCTGTCTCTTGCTCTCTCTCTGTCTCTCTCTCTGTCTCTTGCTCTCTCTGTCTCTTGCTCTCTCTCTGTCTCTCTCTCTGTCTCTTGCTCTCTCTGTCTCTTGCTCTCTCTCTGTCTCTTGCTCTCTCTCTGTCTCTTGCTCTCTCTCTCTCT